>CM044901.1:50968875-50987858 GCA_024500145.1 Gentiana dahurica var. dahurica
AAAAAAAAAGAGTTTAACACTTGAAGAAATTCAGAGCCGTGCAAAATTTAATTATCCAGAAGAAAAGCTCTAATCACAATTGAATGATAGTTATTGATTCAAGTCTCAACTTTGATTTCATCAAATGTTCAGACTGTGAAACACCAAGAAGGTGTGAAGGACAGTTGAGTGCAGTCAGGAAGACTTTGTTTGTGATGAGCTGGTGAAGAGGCAATTCTACCCTCCAAGTACCAGTGTTTCAAACAATTGAAGAGCAGCAATCCTACCTGTTCTACAAGTGTTTAGATAGTGAAGCTAGGGATTAGTCAAGGACTATCAGTTTAGAACTTTTTGTAACCGGGCCATCTCAAAGAAGTTCTAGTGGAATTTTCCTTCGCATCACAGGGGAAGAGAGGACGTACATGATTACACCACCTGGAACCTCTACAATTCCTGTCTATTTATTTTACACATTTATTTACTTCATAGCAATTATAATTATCTAGTTCTCATGTTAAATCCAAGTCAACAAGCTATTTGATATCTATAGGCTAGTCTTAAACTGAACTAAGAATAAGTCAGTATTGACTTATATTCAGTTGGGTTAGCTGAACTCCGCACAAGTTAAGGGATAGGAGCAAAACTGAACTAAGCATCAGTCTGAGTTTTGGAGAAACTCAGTTCCTGGGGCAATTCCAGTTCATGAAAAGTTTTTGGTGACAAGTTTATTCACCACCCCCCCTCTCAACTTGTGTTAGCCTTTCCAAGGGACCAACAATTGGTATCGGAGCAGTGCTTCTGTTTTGAAGAGATCCATTACTGAACCTCAGTATCATAAGATATCTTATAAGCCAGTTGTTAAAGACTCCTTACTGAAATACTTTAGCAAAATTAAATGGATACATCTGGAATTAGAAGCTGGCTGAATAACCCCCTGACTGACTATTTGCAAAATGTTGTTTATGATATTCAGGATCAAGTATTTGAAAGATTCAGTACTACAAGCTCTCACACAAATCCAGAACCTCATTTCAGTTATGTAGAAGATATTGATAAAGATAAATCAAGAGGATTTCCTTCCCTTAGTGATCTTTCAGAAGAAGCAGAAAAAGAATGGCTATGAGTAGCTGATTATATAGATGAAAAATTGACTGGAAAGATTACTGAAGATCCATCCATTGCAAAGGCCAAAGATGCTATACTATCCATGAGTTATGGAGGTGAAAGTGATGAGGAAATCATACTGCTGGGAGCAGCACAAGCAAATGCTAATGAAAAAAGGAAGCAAGTTTTAATTGATGATGATTCCTCAACAGAAAATCTATCCATAAAAAATCAGGAGGTAATTGCATCTACATCCAGCACTCACACTGCTATGAACAATCAGGAAAATGAAGATTTCAATGAATCCCTGGACATACTCATAAAGGAATTAGAGGAAATTCAAAAGAAATATGAGGATGTCAAAAAGGAGAAAACATCATTGAAAACTGAAATTTCTAGATTGAACGTTGAGATCAATTTAATCAAGACTAATAATGGAACCAAGGTAATTCGGCCGATTGATGAACGGACAGAAGTAATAAACGTCATAGAATCATCAGTTGATCCAATTTCCGGTGTTCAATTCAAACCTGGAAAACCTTTTGGAGACAGATCTAGTTTAGGATTTGTTAATCAGAATAATTATAAGTCCAGACCATGTTCAATTACATTAAAATTTGTGACTGCACAATGGTCAAGAACTCATAAAACTGATAAAATTATTAGAACTGACAATTACTTAGCACAACCATTCGCACAAACTGACAAAACTGAAAAATCAGTTGGAAAGATACATCAAGCCAATAGATTTTACAAAGAGATTCAGAAGGCTAAAAAAGGCAGAATCGATCAGAGATCAGTAAGAAAAATCTTCAAGCCATATCCATTCGAAAATAAAGATTATTCATGGAATGATAAACTCAGAGGAAAGGAAGACTATTTCCCACTGATGAAGATTGGAATGAACCTTCACGTCAGTTTCACAAACTGATCAAATTAAAAACTATGCGGACAAAGCAAGAAAGGCATGTAAAAACTAACTTTACTCAGTCAAAATATCAAGAGAGGTATAAAGCCAAAAATAAAGTTGTATCATAAAAAACTTACCAGTTAGGACCCAAACAGATATGGGTACCAAAAATTCCTAAATTTGTTTTGCAGGAAAATTTGGTAACTGGAAGCCGAAAAACTGAGTTTTGTTCACAACTGAGTTTTTGAATTCAATATAAGGACAAGACTGAACGAGTACAGCTGTTGATACACCGCACCTACTCTATTTAATATTCTCTAGCTACAGATGTCAAGAAAAGACATGGTCCCTCTCAATCTAAACCGTTCATATTTTCCACTAATCCACCTTTTTCGCAATCTCAAAACATTTATGACAAGACATTATGAGTCCCACCCAATTCATAACTACCTTTCCTACAAATTATAAATTACCCTGAATTTTCTTTTATAATTCTTTACACTCGAATTTTGAATTTGTTCTATCAATCATCAAATTCTCAAATTCTCAATCAAATCCAGAAAACAATGACTTTCACTCTTGTTCAACCAGGGATGATCATATCTCTTGACCAGTTTATTGCAAAATATATTGATCAAACAGTAGCCAAAACAATTGCAGCAAAAATTAAGCAGATCAAAGGATTGGATGCTGTATTCAACATCGATCTGAAAAGTGTATGTCTGGAAAGCATTGGAGACTTCTATGAATTTGGGAGAACAATTATAGAAGGAGAAGACACACACACCTAAACCACTACAGTCAATGGTAAGGAGATCAAGGTCACCGAAGATCTAATTGCAGAAATCATTGGGTTTGACAAATCTGGAGGAACAACAGCCATCTAGTTGACCAAAGAACAGAAGGAAAAACTATGGAAATATATAGCTATTGATGCAGAATCCACAGTTTCACAAACCGGGAGCACAAGCCTGCTCAAACCAGAATTCAATTTTCTCTCAGAGATGTTGGCAAATTGCATAATTGGAAATGCAGAAAACTTTAGCAATCTATCTGGAGCAAAATTGGATTTACTTTATGTAATTTGGTTTGGAGAAAGCTTTAATTGACAAAGATATCTATTTGATCAATTAATGGCTCAATCAATTGACTTACCCAAGAAGAAGACTGATGTTAAGAAAGGTCATTTCTATCACAAGAAAACTCTTGCATTAGTAGTTCAAAGAATTCTCGACCATTTCGGAATCGCAAAGAAGAAAGAAACATCAGTTGCTGATGGGAAGATTGTTGTTAAGGAAGAGAAAGTCAGAAAAAGGAAAGCTGGAGGTTCAATAGGTGAACCTAAGAAGAAGAAAAGCAGAAAATCAAAGAAACCTGCAACTGGAGATGAAGTCTTGGAACAGATTGAAGAATTAAGCATAAGAAGAAAACAATTGGAAGATTTAGTGAAAAATAAATCTGATCTTGTAACACCAACTGAGGAATCAACACAGACAGCAAGAATTGAAGCCATTCCTGCTGAATCTGCCCCAACCCCAGTAACTGAATCTGCCCCAACCACAGTGATGACAAAGGAAACTGAAGTTATCAACAAGGAACAGGATGTTGAAACTGTCATATAGAAAGAGGTTGAGACTCAGGAGGAACAGACCTCGAGGACTGAACATGTTGATGAAGAATCGATAGTGATGAAAGATTGATCGATGAAACAACGTTGGAAATGCTGTCGTTACTTTCAAAATCCAGATCTACCCCCCCAGAGATATTTTTCCGATTAGAATTTAGAGAATCAGGCAAAGGATTTTCAGTTTCTCAATATGTGGAAAAAGGAGCCGAAGCAGATTCAAGATCAACAAAAATTATTAACTTTGATGAGCAAGTCAATGAAGAAGAAATCATTGAACCAACTGAGAAAGAAGTTTCAGTTACTGAATTGGAACTTGAATCTACTGAAAAACAAGCTGCTGAAGAAATTGTAAGCGAGAAAGTTCTGGAAACTGAGCTGACAATCTCAGTCCGAGCATTGAAAAAGAGTCATCAGAAATTCCAAACACTACTAAAGGAGAAATCAACAGAACTGACCCGATGGAAACTGAAGACGTTGCAAGAACCGATATTGTGCAAACTGAAGAAGTTGCAAGAACTGACCCTGTGCAAACTGAAGATGTTATTCCAGAAAGTGGTGAGGAAGTCACGAGAGAATCAGAAAAGATCATCACTCAATCATCAAAAGATCATGGATAACTGTTGTCAGCTGATTATGAACGATTGTGCAAGTATCAAGCTTGGAAATTCAGTTCCATTGCCAATCAAAGGAATCAACTAGTAGAAATGGAAGCTACTGAAAAATGGGTATTTGATTTATACAATATTACAAGTTTATCAGAGATAATCAATACCGAAGATTTTCTGAATCAGGGATATGCACTAATAAGAAATAGCTACTGGGAGGAACCCACAGTTGGTGGAAACTTCAAAAAGAACAATGATGATGATGATTCACAGGATGATGCTAATCTGCAGGAATGGATTTTAGCCTCCTTACAAGAAAAGAGAACTGTAACTGATCGGACTACTGATGATGAGTCTAGTAGTTCTGATGAATCCAGTGAAAGTTCTAGTTCTAAAAGTGTGTCTGATACACATCAAGGAGAGAAAGAAGGTTATAAATCTCCTACAGACAAGTCTTTACTGGAAATAGCAAAAACAGCGGCAAGAATGGCTGGAGAAGAATCGGATGAAGAATTAAATGAAGACTTGAATGTTCAGTTATCACCTAGAAGAGTTATTGATCAATTGAGCGTGGAAGTCTGAAGAAAGAAGAAGATCGGCAGAGTACAAAGAAAAACTGAAGCAAGTGATTGTCTCACCACTCAAGCAAGCCAATGAACAGCAAGCAGGAAGCTCACAAGATGTTCCCACTCAGGTTGATCTCATTAAGTACTATCACAATGAGATAATCATAATTCAAAAAGATGACAACAACCTATTCGGAAAAGTTCTAAAGTCCTTAGAGGCCAGTCAAGATGAAAGAAGCAAACTTGAAAAGAAAATGGATACTGTCACTGAAAATTGTCAAAACACTTTGATCGAGCTTCGAAAGACAACCATTGAGAATGATGCAAGGAGAGATGAAACTCAAGACAGATGGGAAGGCGTTCTAAATAATCTGGTTGATAGAATGATATTAATGGAAAGTTGAATGAAATACTCGGTTGTAGCTCAAACCATTTTGGCATCAGCTCAACAAAATCTGAATGCTTACATCATAAGCTTAATTCATAAAGATGATGTCAATAAGGGGGAAAGTTTGGACATCCTAAAAGTCAATGCAACTGAGATTTCACAATTCCTTGCAAAAGCTGATGATAAATTGAATGAGCTAAAGAAAGCTAGAGGAGAGTTTTCTGTTGAAGAAATGGAGTTAATTGGTAAGTACTCAGAGCCCACTGATAAAAGAGTTGATTTAGATTCTCGCCTATTCAGTCTATTCAAAGATTTACCAGCAAGAGAAGGAGTATCAAGAGAAGAATCTCTAGAATCGTTCCTACATATGCTGAAGTTGCTCATGCACTACTTCAATAAACTCAAGAAATGGGAAGCAGATGGTATTATTGATAAGGAATCAGAGAAAATTGAAAAGGCTGAACCTGAATTTGTTCAAAATCTACTAAGAACAGCCACCAACGAAAGACTAAGGGCAACTGTCTTCACCTTCGCGGTACTCTTCAAAAACAAATTCTTCAGGAAGCACAATCTATCTGAATCATGGAACATTTGGGCAAGCATCCATGGAATTGAAAGCTCAGCTACAAATGATGCTATGAGAAATATTGCAGAAAGTTATGATAATCAATTTACTTTAGCTACCAAGTAAAAAGAAACTATCTTTTAGTTCTTTTTATTATGATGTATTTTATTACTCCACTTTGTAACTCGGTTTTCAAATAAACTCTCGGTTTCTCGGTTCAGTTTGTTATTTACTGTATTTTGTTTTATCTTTTTGCATTGCTTTTAAGGAGGGTATTGACATCATCAAAAATGGGGAAATTGTTGGAAATAAAATTTATGTTTTGATGATGATTCATCGCTTAATTAGTTATTGTTTTTAACCCCTTTGATGAAGTGTCATAACTAGCTGTTATAGTGCAAAGCAAAAAGATGTATAGAGATTAATGTATAGGACTTTATAGAGTCTGATAATTGTATAGGTTAAAATCAGACAAGCACTGTAATAATTCTAGGCTGTGAACTGAGAAAATATGAAACTAAGATTTAGTTAAACCGAGATCCAATAAGAAACTGAAAAACAGAGAACACCAACATGAAAACTGAAGAAGATAAGTTCTCTGAGGGACACAGACTCGATTATTGAAGTTGAAGAACCGAGGGTTCAAACTCAGTTATAAAGACTACGTCGAGACTGTAAAGTTAGACTTCAGGCAAGATTGTGGTGACCTGAATTGACTTTATGGATCTTGTATGAAGACCTAAGAATCATAAGGACAATGAATTCTTAGATGATAATGAGTCATGGTGTACTCTGATTAAATCAATTATAATCGGATGAAAAACTAGAGTTAGATATTTAAAGAAGAGTAAAATCTCGATTAATGCTCCAAGTCAGTCAAGAAACTGACAAGTGAAAATATTAGTATGAAACTGATAATGAAA
Organism: Gentiana dahurica var. dahurica; assembly: GCA_024500145.1. Lineage (NCBI taxonomy): Eukaryota > Viridiplantae > Streptophyta > Magnoliopsida > Gentianales > Gentianaceae > Gentiana > Gentiana dahurica. The sequence goes on from CM044901.1 coordinate 50,975,543, forward strand.
CTCAGTCTTATATGTCAGTCATCCAACAAGCTGATAGTACATTCGAACGTTATAAAGGAAGCGATTTTATTGGATGAAATACCGACACATCAGAACGGTCAGAAATATAGCCGTTACAAAATTCAAGAAGGAGCAATAAACCCCTATAAATAGTCTACCTCTACAACAGCAAAAAGAGGGGAGCGGGAGGAATTAATTAGAATCTATCTAGTCAAGAAAGATCTAATTAAGGGGGAAAGCCAATTTCGAAAGAATTCCTGCTAAGTGCAAGATCAAGAAATTTCTTCAAGTATCCAAGCACATTCAAGAAAATCAAGAGTTTAACACTTGAAGAAATTGAGCCTTGCAAAATTTAATTATCCGGAAGAAAAGCTCTAATCACAATTGAATCATAGTTATTGATTCAAGTCTCAACTTTGATTTCATCAAAGGTTCAGACTGTGAAACACCAAGAAGGTGTGAAGGGCAGTTGAGTGCAGTCAGGAAGACTGTGTTTGTGATGAGCTGGTGAAGAGGCAATTCTACCCTCCAAGGACCAGTGTTTCAAACAATTGAAGAGCAGCAATCACACTTGTTCTACAAGTGTTTAGATAGTGAAGCTAGGGATTAGTCAAGGACTATCGGTTTAGAACTTTTTGTAACCGGGCCATCTCAAAGAAGTTCTAGTGGAATTTTCCTCCGCATCCCAGAGGAAGAGAGGACGTACATGATTACACCACCTGGAACCTCTATAATTCTTGTCTATTTATTTTACGCATTTATTTACTTCATATCGGTTATAATTATCTAGTTCTCGTGTTAAATCCATGTCAACAAGCTATTTGATATCTAAAGGCTAGTCTTATCCCCTGCCATTTAACCGAACTAAGAATAAGTCAGTATTGACTTATATTCAGTTGAGTTAGCTGAACTCCGCACAAGTTAAGGGACAGAACAAAACTGAACTAAGCATCAGTTTGAGTTTTGGAGAAACTCAGTTCCTGGGGCGATTCGATTCAGGAAAAGTTTTTGGTGACATGTTTATTCACCACCCCCTTCTAAACTTGTGTTAGCCTTTCCAAGGGACCAACAATTACATCCTACACACATCTCACAGCTCACAAACTGACATTCACCAGAATTGAGTTTAGCACACTCAGCTTTCGTATAGAATAACAAGATCATGAAAAAGGCTAGACTTATATCCGCTACCGGTTGACTCAGTTATGCTTAATTCAGTTTGACTTAAACTCAGCTCGGTCAGCTTAACTCCACACAGGTTATAACTGAACCTTAATTTGGTTAAAATCTGTTTTTAGGGACAAGTTTATTCACCCCCCTCCTAAACTTGTGTTAGCCTTTCCAAGGGACCAACAATTGGTATCGGAGCGGTGTTTCTTTAACAATCCATTGTTAAAAGCTCATTTGCTCTAAATCTCCTCTAGTTGTTCTCATTAGAAAGCTCGGTTTCTAGTTTTCATATAATCGGTTTTCACTCACTCACAATGGATAACAATCTGTATGCAAGACAGATGCTTATGTGCAACATGGATAGGTTTGATGAATACAAACATCGTATGCTAGCTTTTCTAGCTGCTACTCATGACGAGATGATGGACGTGCTCATAGATGGACCAATTCAGATCACTTACATGCAAATTGATGGTGAAAGACAAGTTCGAGTTCCAAAGCCCAAAGTTGAATGGACTAGTGATGATTGCAAGCGAAACAATCTCAACAATGTTGCTATGGACTTTATCCTCATAACTCTTGATAGCAACATGTACTTGAAGGTGAAAGAATGCACAACTGCTAAGGAAATGTGGGACAAACTTTAGTTAGTCTGTGAAGGAACTGACTCAATCTATGAGAACAAAATCTCAGTTGCAAAAGCGAAGTTTGAGAATTTCAAGATGAAATCTGGAAAAACCACTGACCAAATGGAGACAAGATTCAGTGCTATCATGGATGAACTAGATCTACTCAAGATTGAATACACAAAGAAGGTAATCAATACAAGAATTTTGAAGGCATTACCTATGTTTTGGAAAATGAAGGTCACTGTTATGGAAGAATCTAGAAGACTCCTTCAAAATCTTCTCAGATCTAAAAGCTTATGAATTCGGTGAAGATTTTACAAGCACAGCTGCAATAATCAAAGCTCTGGAAGAACCAAAGACCATAACACTTTTAGCAGCATCAAATGACTCTCAAGAAACATCCACAAACAATCTTCAACAGTTGGATGAAATGGATGAACAAATGGCACTCATGATGAGTCGAATCGGAAGGATGAAGAATGGTCATCCTGTAACTTCGAAGTTTATCAAGAAGACTCCTGAAAAGAGAAAAGATGATGAATATCTCTGTTTCCACTGCAAGAAACATGGACATTATAAAGCTGAATGCCCATAACTGAATGCAAAGAAGACTCGGCAGAAGAGCATTATTAGTTGGAGATGAGTCTAACTACGAAGCCGGTACAGAAAGATTATCTGATTACACAGCTTTAATGGCACACATGGAAGATCCCAATGAGGTATGTGAATCAAATTCCAAATACATCTCATCTCGATTTCCATGCAAAATGCATGTTCTTCAACAGCCGATTCCAATCCAAAGAACTCAGAATTAGAAGAAACTTTTGACCAATTTATGAATCAGCTTGTCTCCATACAAGCTGGTTATGAATCAATCAAGGCTGAGAAAGAAGCTCTAATTCTAGAAGTCAAAAGATTGAATGATGAACTGAACACGTTAAGACTAAGCAGAACTAATAAAGGAAATAATTAGTGTCAGTCTACTGCATCAGCAGCAGCAACTGAATCTTTTGCTCAATCTAGTTTAGCAACTAGATTCAAATCAGGCAAGCCATATGGAGATAGAACTGGCTTAGGATTTGATACACAACAAAGTTCGAAGGAAGTAACAAGTAAAGTAACTGAACCTAATACCAAAACTGGTGTTAAGTTTGTAGCTAAACAATGTCCTTAAACTAAGAAGCATCTGAACCAGTGAAACAAGTTCAACGTGAATCAGATCGATCTCAGCGTCAGTTTTCAAAGAAGTCTGCTGTATACAACTACAGGGTCAATCAAAAGGGTAAACCAAATGTCCATCATGAAAATCGAAAAGGTAGATCAACTGCCGAATCTACTAAAGATGATCAGGCCAAGGACCAAAAAAATTTAGTCAAAGTAAATCCAAGAATATCAATTATCCAAAGATTCACAAAGTCAGGGGGAAAGGCAGATTATTTCCAACTGATGATGACTGGAATTTCTTTGAATCTACTATTAAAATCTATAAAAGCAGTCATTTCAGACAGAAAACTTATCACAAGTTTCAGTCCAAAAGTCAGCAGAGGAATCACTTCACTCCTCAGCCGAAACCTCAGTACCAAGGTTAGCACAGACCTCAGTACAAAAGAAATGATGGTTATTATTCAAGTGTTAATAATAAAAAACATCATGGAAATCAGTTTCAATCAAAGTATCTGAGAGATCATATAAATAAGACACAATCCAAGAATAGATACTATGGGAGTGTGCCTTATATATATGAAAACAAGTGCAACAATATCCGAAGGATACCTAAAGGGTATATTCCCAAGGTTGCTGTTAAGGGTGATTTTATACGTTTTATAAGGATGTATTTTATATCAATATTCCCCATATATGGATGTTTTTCGTAGAATTCGAGCTTATAATCGATTAACTGAGCAAATGACGTTTTGAATAGTTAAAATGCAAAATCGAGTAAATATCGTGGTTTTATTATCTATTTTGTATGGTTTTACGTTTTGCTCGGTTTTGTCATCTTTTAGGTGCACAAATGTGGAATGGAAGAGGTCTAAATGATGTTTGATTGAAGATTAAAAAGGAAAGAAAGAGATACAAGAGGATGAAGATGAAATAAAGCTTGGGAAAATCCCGAAAACGACTCGTAATACGACGGGCTAATCAAAAAGGCGTTTTCTGAAGAAGAGTCCTTAATGAAAGTTGTAGAGTTTTCCGAGAGCTTTTTTATGACATTCGGATCATAATTTTTGGAGGTCTACAACTCAAGATATGAATTTTAGAAGTTTTATTCCAATAAATATGTCCCAGCCGACTTAAGCAGCCGACCTAAACCTCTATATAAACAGCCGCATTATCAACCCTAATTACACACAATTTTATTCAGACGCAATTCTCACAGCAGCAGCGGCAACTTGGCTTTTCAAGGCCGGTCACCCGAGCCTTGTGCTCGGGTGATCCGGGTTAGATTAGGATGTCGTTTTTCTTCCGTTTTCGATTAATGGATTCAATCATGTACCAAACTACGTGAGTTTATTTATTTAATTTATTCAGTCCTTATTCGTTTTTTATGATCTTTAATTTATTTTGTATCGTTCTATGATTTTGATGCTATGATGTGAATTAGATCGAGAGATCAGTTTGCTATTGATATGTTTACAACATACGGAAGTTGCGTAGACTAGATCACCATAGAAAGATAGGATCTTTAATCATTAATTATGTGACAAATTAATTGGTTAATTATCTAGGTTGTTAGATTCTAAAATACGAGAGTTAACCTGAATCTACAACGAGTTTTGTTTGGTAAATCGATCTCAACATTCGGAAGATGAGAGATTGATAAATTGGACTCACTAAGGAATTAGGAATCCATAGCTTGAGATTAAATTCACTAAGGAATTAGGGATTTGTATCTCGTGTAAAGGTGAAACCACAATTTGAATTAAAATCATGAGATGAACTAGGATTGAAATCACTTGGTTTGTGCACTGTTTGATCCCGTGTATCTTTAGTTTAGTTCAGGTTGTGTTATTTTATTACGTAGGTTAGATTTATTTTAATTGATCTTTCGTTTATTTTATTTGTTCTTTCGTTTATTCGTTTTTCCTAAGTAACAATTGAAAGGAATTAGTGAAATTAGATTCAACATCCCAATTCCCTGTGGATCGACCCCTTACTCACTTCGCTCTACTATCAATTACCCGGTATTCGGCCGGTTAGGAGTTAGTTTTGTATGATAGTTAGGGTTTATAAATTTTCTTTTGTTTAATGATGCAAAATCCCTCCAACAAAAGTGGCGCCGTTGCCGGGGAATCGGTGTTTTGTTGAATCTAGTTGAATTAATTCTTCGATTTTGTTACGATTTATTTTTCGTTCAATAAAAGTAGCGATAAATAAGTTGAGAGTTTTTATTTTTGCCGTGTTTCGATGACCGTAGGGTTAAGAATGTGCAAAAAGTTTTTTACTCAACTTATGAAACGTGAATTATGTGTTTAGTTGTTACCTAGTCTAACCCCTGTGCTAAAATTTATCTGTGGCTGTTGTCTGTGCTCTATGCTGTGTTGTGCTTATGAGATTTAGGGTTTCTGTGTCTCTCCTGCATTGTCTGTGCAAATTCGTTGTTGGACGAGCGTTCAGGTGAGTGAACGCCCGTCCAGTTCATAAGTTGCAGGTGAACGCACGTCCGGGTTTTAGGACGCTCGTCCGTCCCAGAAGTTTCGACTCTGCTCTGATTTCAGGATCCAGACGAGCGTCTGTTTTGTTGGACGACCGTCCGAGGGAGAAATCACCAAGTGAACGGCCGTCCGGTACTCTGAACGTTCGTCCGGTCTGTCTTCATGGCAGACGAGCGTCTGAAAGGGTTGAACGTTCGTCCAGTGCTGTGCTTCAAGGTGAACGTTCGTTTGAGTTAATGAACGCCAGTCCAGGTTCTGGTTTTTCTTGATTTTATTTTTAATGCTTTTATTTGATGTGGATTTTTCATTCGAGCTTCTGTGGCTAATTGATGTTTACATAGATGTCCTGAACTTATATGTTTTTACCTTTCCATCTATGAATCCATGTTAGATAATTGATCAATTCCTTATACATGATTCATCTAGGCAAGTTATAGTTACTGTCGGTTCTCGTATGCTATAACTGGTCTTCGTGTTAATTAGTAGCTAATGTCGGTTTCCGTATGCTACATACCGCTGTGATGAATCTTGTGAGCTTTGAGACTTATGTGCTTCCTTGTTGTTTTTATAACTCATTTGGGTAGTAACTGTCGGTTTTCCGTTTTTTTGATAGAAACCTTATGAGTTATATCTGTTTAGTATAGCTAACTGTTGGTTTTCCATAATGCTATCACCTTTTGATGAGTCTTAAAGCGCGTCTACACTGCATGTAATGAACAGTACTGTCGGTTATCGTAACCTGTCATTATTTGGTAGACGTTTATTATATACATGTCGTGTTGCTAATTAGTGGGCTAGTTTTCTTTCTTTTATTTTCTTTTATTTTTACATATCACTTAGATGCATATCCTTTAGTTGCATGTCATCTAGTTGCATTGTTTTTTCTATTTTTCTTTTATTTTTGTTGAGTGTAGTTAACTGTCGGTTTCCGTAATACTACCTCGTTTTCTTTATTTTCTGCATAGGCCGTAGTCACTGTAGGGTTGTCCTCTCAACTTGCTCAGCCTGAGCCTGTCAGAATTTATTTTTTTTATTTATTTTATTTTTAGGATTGCATATCATGTAGATTGCATTGTAGTATATTTTCATATAGTTGCACCTAGCCTACTACTTTGTAATATTTCATGTATATGTATTCCATCTTTATATGAGCTTAAATTTGAAATATCTCTATATCTTCTTTTCCATGTGTTTTATATATGTAATCTTTTCTTTTTCCCCGTAGACTCTTTTTGCACTGATCAAGTCTGCAGGATACTTTCTATAGCTATTGTGCACTTTAAAGATGTATTCAGTTGTCCTGTGATGCTCCACAGTCTACTGAGCTATGCAAGCAATCCTGGTTCTTGTTGGTTCCTCCAGAATTGCCAGCATCCAATCAGCTAAGCTCTCTAATTTGTTATTTCTGTATAACTTGAGGACAAGTTGCAATCTAAGTGTGGGGGAAGGGATAGATGATTTATGTGTCTACTTTCGTTTGCTCATATTTTTAGTATTTCTATGAAAAGTGCTTAATTTTCAAATTTTTTTGTTATATCCCGAGTAGACAAAGGCATATCTTTGCTTGAGTTTATATCACTTTTGCTATATTCTGTATATTTAGTAATTTTAGTTGTTTCACCCGACACTCTTTTTCACATGCCATAGTAAATGATGAGCTAAATGTTGAAAGCCTACCCCATTTTAGTTGGAGATTTTTGATGATTATAGCATGTTTCTTTGCTTATGTACAATTCTTGAAAAGTTTAGTAGTTTGTAGGATTAAAGTATGACATACTGTGAATATCTGTAAGTTTGAATGTGATAAGTGAAACGTGATTAAGTCTTTGCAATAGTAATAAATTGTTTACTTGAGGTGTTATGCTCAGTGGTCTGTGCTACTAGAAAATAATCTTTTCCACTGCCAGCCAGAAATCTCTAAGTAAACATAATTGTAATTGTGTGTGTCGGAAGCTGGTTTATGATTTGGGTGAGGTAGGGTGTACCACGTATGTCCTATTCCACTATGATGACCAAAAGCTCACGACAGTCAGTATATAGCTGCCTTATGATTGGAGTAAGGTAGGGGATTATCTTGAAATGTCCTATTCTGCTATGAGGGCAAAAGCTTATTCTGATGTGTGTTAGAAAATTGTGAAAAAAGTGAAAATATTGGAATATATTATTATGAATAAGTAAGGACTTAGTTATCGTTAATCTTATACCCAGTATAAACTGAAGGATATGTTGTAGGGATTATCCTCTGAGTCTGTCAGAAATGTTTTAGATATTCTCTACTATTTCTTTTTGGGATATGTATGTTTTGTGAAGTGTCTGTTATAATTTTTGAATATTTCTAACTTAGATGGGAAACCGGGCTAGTTTTGGTTTGAATAACTTTCAAATTGTGGAACTTAGTGGAAGTTTTATGGCTATGCACACACTACACGGGTGAACTTCTAAGTTATTGAATATACTTCATATTTGTATGGATGTTTATTTGTCTCGAGCTTGACTTTGTTTTGTTTTGCTCGGGACGAGCAAAAGATAAGTGTGGGGGAGTTGTTAAGGGTCAATTTGTAGTGTTTTATAAGGATATATTTTATATCAACATTCCCCATATATGGATGTTTTTCATAAAAATCGAGCTTATAATTGATTAATTGTGTAAATGAGGTTTTTAATGGTTAATATGAAAACGTATCAATTTTAGTCTTTATTTGATGGTTTTATGTTATTTTGGAAATATGTTACACTTTGGTATGTTTTGATCCTCTTGTAGATACACATTGATGGTGGAAAAGGTGATCCTAAAGAGCTAAATTCGTGATTAGAAAGGATGAATCAAAGTTATGGAAGATTGGAAGAGATAAGGAAAGAGATCAATCAAGATAAAGATGTAATTATCAATTTAATCGTTATTGGACGAGCATCCAAGATTAATGAACGAGCGTCCAAGAGTCTAGGAGTTAATTCACATAAGAGATACCGACATACAACCCTAATAATCCAATTAATATTCCAGCCGCAAGAATTACACAGCATGCAAATTCCTAATTAAATTAGGAATTATTTCCACCGCCATGCACATTATCATTCAGCCGACCTATTACCTCTATAAAAGGACAGATGCTTGCAACCCTAAAGAAATCATCCCATAATATTACAAATCAAATACACAGCCGCATTATTCAAGCAACAGCAGCGGCACTTTACTGGTTCAAGGCCGGTCACCCGAGCCTTGTGCTCGGGTGATCCGGGGTTAGATTAGATGTAGTTTTTTCGTTCGTTTGTTGATTCATGGTGCTCAACCATTGTATAAGCTATGTGAGTTTAGTCTCGTTTTTAATTTATTCAATCTTTATTTATTTTTGTGATCTTTAATTGATTTTGTATCTTTTTATGATTATGATGCTATTTGGTGAACCATATCGAAAGATTGTTTACTAATTGATAGTTTACAACATACGAGAGTTGCGTAACGTTAGATCACCATTGAAAGATAGGATTTTTAATCATTAATGATGACAAGTTAATCGGTTAATTATCTAGGTTGTTAGGTTCTAAAATACGAGAGTTAACTTGAATCTACACCTTCGTTTTGTATGGAATATCGGTCTCAACATTCGGAAGATGAGAGATTGATAAATTGGACTCACTAAGGAATTAGGGATTCATAGCTTGAGAAATAGATTCACTAAGAGATTAGGAATTTTTATCTCGTGTAAAGGTGAAACCACAATTTGAATTAAAATCATGAGATGAACTAGGATTGAAATCACTTGGTTTGTATGATGTTTGATCCCATGTATCCTTAGTTTAGGTTTTTATTATTTGTTATAGTTTAGATTTAGTTTACTTGTTCTATGAGTTTATTTGTTAGTTCTTCGTTTATTTGTTTTCGTTAGTAACAATTGAGAGGATTAATTAGATTAGATTCAACATCCCTTTTCCCTGAGGATCGATAACCGTACTTATCCAACTTTACTAGCAACTACCCGGTATTCGGCCGGTTAGGAGGTAGTTTTGCATGGTAGTATAGGTTTTATAAATTTTCTTTTGTTTAATGATGCAAAATCCTCCCAACAAAAGTGGAAAAAGGGATAGATGATTTATGTGTCTACTTTCGTTTGCTCATATTTTTAGTATTTCCATGAAAAGTGCTTAATTTTAAATTTTTTTTGTTATATCCCGAGTAGACAAAGGCATATCTTTGCTTGAGTTTATATCACTTTTGCTATATTCTGTATATTTAGTAATTTTAGTTGTTTCACCCGACACTCTTTTTCACATGCCATAGTAAATGATGAGCTAAATGTTGAAAGCCTACCCCATTTTAGTTGGAGATTTTTTATGATTATAGCATGTTTCTTTGCTTATGTACAATTCTTGAAAAGTTTAGTAGTTTGTATTCTAGGATTAAAGTATGACATACTGTGAATATCTGTAAGTTTGAATGTGATAAGTGAAACGTGATTAAGTCTTTGCAATAGTAATAAATTGTTTACTTGAGGTGTTATGCTCAGTGGTCTGTGCTACTAGAAAATAATCTTTTCCACTGCCAGCCAGAAATCTCTAAGTAAACATAATTGTAATTGTGTGTGTCGGAAGCTGGTTTATGATTTGGGTGAGGTAGGGTGTACCACGTATGTCCTATTCCACTATGATGACCAAAAGCTCACGACAGTCAGTTTATAGCTGCCTTATGATTGGAGTAAGGTAGGGATTATCTTGAAATGTCCTATTCTGCTATGAGGGCAAAAGCTTATTCTGATGTGTGTTAGAAAAGTGTGAAAAAAGTGAAAATATTGGAATATATTATTATGAATAAGTAAGGACTTAGTTATCGTTAATCTTATACCCAGTATAAACTGAAGGATATGTTGTAGGATTATCCTCTGAGTCTGTCAGAAATGTTTTAGATATTCTCTACTATTTCTTTTTGGGATATGTATGTTTTGTAAAGTGCCTGTTATAATTTTTGAATATTTCTAACTTAGATGGGAAACCGGGCTAGTTTTGGTTTGAATAACTTTCAAATTGTGGAACATAGTGGAAGTTTATTATGGCTATGCACACACTACACGGGTGAACTTCTAAGTTATTGAATATACTTCATATTTGTATGGATGTTTATTTGTCTCGAGCTTGACTTTGTTTTGTTTTGCTCGAGGACGAGCAAAAAGATAAGTGTGGGGGTGTTGTTAAGGGCTAAATTGTAGTATTTATACATATATTTTATATATCAATTTTCTCCCATATATGGATGTTTTTCATAGAAATCGAGCTTATAATTGATTAATTGAGTAAATGAGGTTTTTAATGGTTAAATATGAAACCGTATCAATTTTAGTCTTTATTTGATGGTTTTATGTTACTTTGGAAATATGTTACACTTTGGTATGTTTTGATCCTCTTGTAGATACACATTGATGGTGGAAAAGGTGATCCTAAAGAGCTAAATTCGTGATTAGAAAGGATCAATCAAAGTTATGGAAGATTGGAAGAGATAAGGAAAGAGATCAATCAAGATAAAGATGGAATTATCAATTTAATCGTTATTGGACGAGCATCCAAGATTAATGAACGAGCGTCCAAGACTGGACGGGCGTCTGATAAAGCGAACGTGCGTCTAGGGAGTTAATTCACATACAGAGAGTTCAGACGCTGGCTAAACTAGCGTCCAGTATCCGTCCGACCAGCAGGACGGGCGTCCAGACTCTCAGCACAGCCGACATACAGCTTCCAGCCGACATACAACCCTAATAATCCAATTAATATTCCAGCCGCAAGAATTACACAGCATGCAAATTCCTAATTAAATTAGGAATTATTTCCACCGCCATGCACATTATCATTCAGCCGACCTATTACCTCTATAAAAGGACAGATGCTTGCAACCCTAAAGAAATCATCCCATAATATTACAAATCAAATACACAGCCGCATTATTCAAGCAACAGCAGCGGCACTTTACTGGTTCAAGGCCGGTCACGCGAGCCTTGTGCTCGGGTGATCCGGGGTTAGATTAGATGTAGTTTTTCTTCCGTTTTCGATTAATGGATTCAATCATGTACCAAACTACGTGAGTTTATTTATTTAATTTATTCAGTCCTTATTCGTTTTTATGATCTTTAATTTATTTTGTATCGTTCTATGATTTTGATGCTATGATGTGAATTAGATCGAGAGATCAGTTTGCTATTGATACGTTTACAACATACGGAAGTTGCGTAGACTAGATCACCATAGAAAGATAGGATCTTTAATCATTAATTATGTGACAAATTAATTGGTTAATTATCTAGGTTGTTAGATTCTAAAATACGAGAGTTAACCTGAATCTACACCGAGTTTTGTTTGGTAAATCGATCTCAACATTCGGAAGATGAGAGATTGATAAATTGGACTCACTAAGGAATTAGGAATCCATAGTTTGAGATTAAATTCACTAAGGAATTAGGGATTTGTATCTCGTGTAAAGGGGAAACCACAATTTGAATTAAAATCATGAGATGAACTAGGATTGAAATCACTTGGTTTGTGCACTGTTTGATCCCATGTATCTTTAGTTTAGTTTAGGTTGTGTTATTTTATTTCGTAGGTTAGATTTATTTTAATTTCTCTTTCGTTTATTTTATTTGTTCTTTCGTTTATTCGTTTTTCCTAAGTAACAATTGAAAGGAATTAGTGAAATTAGATTCAACATCCCAATTCCCTGTGGATTGACCCCTTACTCACTTCGCTCTACTATCAATTACCCGGTATTCGGCCGGTTAGGAGTTAGTTTTGCATGGTAGTTAGGGTTTATAAATTTTCTTTTGTTTAATGATGCAAAATCCCTCCAACAAAAGTGGCGCCGTTGCCGGGGAATCGGTAACA
>CM044901.1:50988358-51086182 GCA_024500145.1 Gentiana dahurica var. dahurica
AGTTTGAGAATGTGATACACACAAAAGTAAACTTCAACTTGGTTTATTCATTGAGTAAAAAGATGTATAAATAGATACAATTGAGATAGAGAGACTAGCTAGCTAGCTTGGGCGGCCCCTTGAGTATGTAGATGTGGGCGGCAAGCATGCAAAAGTAAAAAGTAAAAGTTATGTCTATGACATAAAGTAAACTAGAGTTTGACATATTAATTGTTTATATGACTCACAATTAATATGTCTTTTATAATTAATTTTACAATTAAATAAGGTGTACAAAATATTATGCACGAGATCCTAAGACTCAGCAATCTGCTGAGCACCCTGCTGAGCACCCTGCTGAAGGCTCAGCAGACTGAGTAATATTTCCACACCCCCCCTCAAACTGGGCTGTATATGTTGATGCAGCCAAGTTTGCTACTTAGTCTGCTGAACATAAGAGGTGGAATAGCCTTGGTAAGAATATCAGCATTCTGATCTGCTGAGGGAACATACTGGAGTTGAATAATCTTGGCATCAATCTTCTCCTTCAGAAAGTGTCTGTCAATGTCCACATGCTTGGTTTTATCATGATGGACTGGATCTTCTGCCATGCATAAGGCTGAATTATTATCACAACAGAGTGTGATAGGTTGCTGACGAGGCTGCTGAAGTTCAGTAAGTACTCTTTTGAGCCAAAGAGCTTCACAAATGCCTAAGACAAGTGCCCTGAGTTCAGCTTCAGCACTGCTTCTAGACACAGTAGGTTGTTTCTTGCTCCTCCAAGTAACAAGATTGCCCCATACATAGGAACAGTAGCCTGTGGTCGACCTTCTATATGTGGCATCCAGCCCAATCAGCATCAGTGTAGACCTTGATGGATCTATCAGCAGACTTGGTGAAGTGTAACCCTTGGCCAGGAGTGGACTTCAAATACCTCAGTATTCTATTTACTGCATCCCAATGTTGCTCAGTAGGACAATGCATGAACTGACTAACCAGACTGACACCATATGCAATATCAGGTCTTGTATGGGAGAGGTAGATGAGTTTCCCTACAAGCCTTTGATATTGTTCTTTCCTGACAGCAATGTCACCATGTAGTAGGGTATGGCTGGGGTCTACAGGGGATATAGCAGGTTTGCACCCCAGCATGCCAGTTTCCTTCAGCAGATCCAGTACATATTTCCTTTGGGAGACAGAAATGCCTTTGCTGTTTCTTGCTACTTCCATGCCAAGAAAATATTTGAGAAAACCCAGGTCTTTCACCTGAAACACCTTTGCCAGCAGAGTCTTCAAATGTTGGATTGCAGTAGAGTCATCTCCAGTAAGGATGATATCATCCACATAGACAATAATAATAGACCTCCTCTGGTTGATTGTCTTGATGAACATAGTGTGATCAGAATTGCATTGGTGATATCCAGCAGCTTTGACCACAGTTGTTAATTTTCCAAACCATGCCCTTGGTGATTGCTTCAGGCCATATAGAGATTTCCTCAGTTTGCACACCTTGCCTTGAGTATGAGGATTGATAAAACCAGGAGGTACATTCATATAAACCTCCTCAGTAAGGTCCCCATTTAGAAAAGCATTTTTTATGTCCAATTGGTGAAGAGGCCAGTCAAGTTGGACAGCTAGGGAAATCAGTACCCTGACAGTGTTGAGCTTTGCTACTGGTGCAAAAGTTTCCTTATAGTCAATGCCATAAGTTTGAGTGAATCCCTTGCTACCAATCTGGCTTTATACTTGTCAATTGTACCATCAGCATTGTATTTGATAGTGAATAACCATCTGCAGCTAACTGTTTTCTTGCCTTTGGGAAGAGTTGTGAGGTCCCAAGTATGATTATCCAGGAGAGCAGTCATCTCTGTTTTAACAGCAGCCTTCCACTTATCATTTTGAAGGGCCTCCTGAATATTTCTAGGGATAGAGTGAGAGTCCAGGTCCTGTGTAAACATGGCAAAGGCAGGAGACAACTGATCATAAGATAAATAAGTATGAATAGAATGATCAGTGCATGATCTTTTCCCTTTCCTTAGAGCAATAGGTCTGTCATCCACTTCAGTAGACCGCTGAGAGTCAATAAGCTGAGGTCCAGCAGACTCTGGTTCAGTAGGTTGCTGAGGTTCTGGTTCAGCAGGCTCTGGGTCAGCAGACTCTAGGTCAGCAGACTGCTGAGGGTCAGTAATGTGAGTATCCGCAGGACGCTGAAGGTTATGAGTCTGCTGAGGGTTAGGACTCTGCTGAGGGTAAATGGTTTGCTGAGGGAACGGACTTAGTTCAATCTCAGTCAGGTTTCCATCAGTGACTGGCTCAGTAGGTTTGCTGTAATATGGAGTCCTTTCAAAGAATTTCACATCCATAGAATTGTAAAATTTCTTTTCAGTAGGAGAGTAACACTTGTAACCTTTCCTGTCCTGTGCATATCCAAGGAAAATGCACTTATGAGCTTTAGGATCAAGTTTACTTCTGTGTTGAGCATGGATATAAACAAACACAGTACAACCAAAGATCTTTGGAGGCAATTGGGTAATATGATGAGAGCAGGAGTGTGTGATCAGCAGGGTTTGGAGAGGAGTTTTGAAACCTAACACTCTGCTGGGAAGTCTGTTGATTAAATATGTTGCAGTCAATATAGCTTCACCCCACATGTATTTAGGAACATGTGTAGTGAACATGATTGATCTAGCCATTTCCAGCAGATGCCTGTTCTTTCTTTCAGCAACCCCATTCTGTTGAGGTGTTTCCACACAACTACTGATATGAACAATTCCTCTGTTAGTCAAGAAATTACTGAGGTTAGACTCATAGTATTCCAGAGCATTATCAGTCTTTAAGATCTTGATCTTAGTATCAAATTGAGTGGAGACCATGTGATAAAATTCTTGGAAGAAAGGTCCAACTTCAGATTTGTCTTTCATTAAGAACAGCCAAGTGTTTCTGGTATGATCATCAATGAAGGTTACAAACCACCTTTTTCCTGTTATACTTTTCACTCTTGAGGGTCCCCATACATCACTGTGAATTAGGGTGAAAGGGGAAGAGGGCAAGTGAGGTAACTTAGCATACACAGATTTGGTGAGTTTAGCAAATTGACAAATATCACATTGAAGATCATTAAGATTACATCCTTTAAACAATTCAGGAATTAAAGACTTTAAATAACCAAAACTTGGATGTCCTAGTCTATAATGCCATAACATGATATTGTCTAGGTTTTGAGTGCAGGCTGCTGAGGCAGATTCAGTCTTCAGTCTTCTGTCTTCAGCAGGGTTGACCACAAACAGACCTGAGCAAGGTTTAGCAGTCCCAATCACTGCCTTTGAGGAATGATCCTGGAATGTGCACTGATTCTCATTAAAAACAACAGTCCAGTTCAAATCTTTAGTAAGTTTACTGACAGATATGAGGTTGCAATCTAATTTTGGAACAAATAGGACATTCTGCAGGCATATCTTATTAGTAAGCTGCACCTGACCAAAACCTTTTGCACTAGAGATAGATCCATCAGCAGTCTTAATATTGTGAATTTGGGGACATGGCTTAAGTTGAGTAATGAGATTTTTATTACCAGTCATATGGGATGAGGCCCCAGAGTCAACAATCCAGGTTTCATTACTAATAGATGAGTAGAATTTACCTGTACTGGCATGAGAGGCCATGTCAGTAGAGTGACTACCTCCCTTTTGTTGAGTTAGGAAGGCTTTGAATGCAGCAAGCTGAGCATTCAACCTGTTGTCATCTTCTTCCTCACTTATGTGTCTGCCCTGACTTTCCTTGGCAGGTCTTGAGGTTTTGGAGGAGTTAGGCTTGCCATGTAGTTTCCAGCAAGTGTCCTTGGTGTGATTTGTGCGTTTGCAGTGGTCACAGAACAGCTTTCCAGTTTTCTCAGCAGGCTTCCTGTAAGCCTCAGTAGCCTCAGCAGGGTTCCTGACAGTCAGCAGGGTGGCACTTTCAGTAGGGTTGTCAGCAGGGGGGTTCAGCAGCATCACTTTCCTCCTGCTTTCCTCATGTTTGACCTCAGCAAACATGGATTTGAGATTTGGAAGAGGTTTAGTAGCAAGAATTCTACCTCTGACATCATCAAGAGTAGGATTCAGTCCAGCAAGGAATTTGAATACTCTCTTTTTCTCGATAATGTCTTTAAAGAGTGCAGCATCTTTAACATCATTCCAGGGGTGAGTTTCCAACATATCTAGGTGTTGCCATGCCTTAGATAGTTGATTAAAGTATTGAGTTACAGACATATCCCCTTGTCTGCAATTTTGAATCTGAGCTTCGAGTTCATAGACTTCAGATGTATTGTCCTTTTTGAGTAAAGGTCTCTGCTTTTTCTCGATAATGTCTTTAAAGAGTGCAGCATCTTTAACATCATTCCAGGGGTGAGTTTCCAACATATCTAGGTGTTGCCATGCCTTAGATAGTTGATTAAAGTATTGAGTTATAGACATATCCCCTTGTCTGCAATTTTGAATCTGAGCTTCGAGTTCATAGACTTCAGATGTATTGTCCTTTTTTGAGTAAAGGTCTCTGGCATTGTCCCAGATTTCCTTAGCAGTGTCATACATCATGAAGTTCTCACTGATCTCTTTTGTCATAGACCTCGTGAGGATGGTCATGACTTGGTTATTTTCTATGTCCCATGCTTCAAACTTGGGGTCAGTTTCAGCAGGGGCAGGTTTGGAACCAGACAGATATCCCATCTTGCCCTGGCCGGAGATATACATTTTCATAGACCTTGACCATAGCAAGTAATTGTTACCATCAAGTTTATGATTTGTAAAAGAAGAGTGTCCAGTTATCCCAGTCTGCTGAGGCAGCTGTGAGTCTACTGAAGAAGATGAAACTTCAGATAATGTTGACATTTTTCTGAAAAAAGAACTGAGTTTTGCAGCGGATTTTAGAACTCAGTAAGGCTCTCTGATACCATGAAGAGAGTTTGAGAATGTGATAAACACAAGAGTAAACTTCAACTTAGTTTATTAATTGAGTAAAAAGATGTATAAATAGATACAATTGAGATAGAGTAGCAAGCTAGCTTGGGCGGCCACTTGAGTATGTAGATGTGGGCGGCAAGCATGCAAAAGTAAAAGTAAAAGCTATGTCTATGACATAAAGTAAACTAGAGTTTGACATATTAATTGTGTCTATGACATAAAGTAAACTAGAGTTTGACATATTAATTGTTTATATGTATCACAATTAATATGTCTTTTACAATTAAATAAAGTGTACAAAATATCCTGTACGAACTCCTGAGGCTGCTGGGCACCCTGCTGAACTTCAGCAGACTCAGCAGTCTGCTGAAGTAATGCTGTAATATTTCCACACTTTCTGATCCAACAGATATTCGAGACTCTTCTAGTCAGTCTTAATGACAAAACTCATGCCTTGTAAATAGTGTTTCCACTTGATGACTGCCAATATAACCCCTAACAACTCATTTTCATAGATAGACAATCCTAATTCCCTGGAATTAAAAGCCTTGCTCATGTATGCATCTGTTTCCACACAGAGGAGAATGGAGAACTTTGATAAGGTCAAAATTAGAGACATACACAGACCTCGTTTGAGCTCCTCAAAGGCCGCCTCAACTTCAATATTCCACTGCAAGTTATCTTTCTTTAACGGATCAATCAATGGTTTAGTAATTGATCCATAGCCCTTGACAAACCTTTAATAAATCAAGACAACCCCAAAAAGGCCCCCAATTCAGTGACATTAGTATGTATAGGCCAAAACTGTACTAGTATAATCTTTCTCACATCTACTTGAACTTTCCCATTCTGAATCACACGACCTAGATATTCCACCTTCCATTGAGCAAATGAACACTTGCAAGGCTTTGCGTAAAACTTATGTTCCTTAAATAGTTCCAACAGTGACCTAAGGTGCTACAAATGTGAATCTAAGTCAAGGTTGTAAATGAGAATATCATCAAAAAAGATAAGGACAAGATTCATAATATATGGTTGAAGTAAGTTGTTGATAGCCTTTTGGAAGGTTGCGGGTGCATTTGTTATCCCAAAAGGCATGACCCTAAACTCATAGTACCCACTATGGGTTAAAGGTTGTCTAGTGTATACTTCTTCCTTCATCCTTATTTGATGAAACCCTGACCTCAAATCCAACTTAGTAAACCACAGTGCTCCACCCAATTCATTAGGAAAGTCATTGATGATGGGGATTCCATACTTATCCTTGATGGTTAAGTCATTGAGTCTCCAATAGTCAATACACATTCTCTATGTGCCATCCTTCTTTCTCACCAATAATATTGAGGAGGCAAATGGATTATCATTGTCTTGGATAATCCCCTGCTGAATCATGTGTAACTACTTGCTTTATTTTTGTCTTCTAGTGGTGTGGATACCTGTATGGCCTCTTGAATGATAATCGACCTTAGGTGTAGGGCGCGTATGGAATGTTGATCATTCTCGAAAAATCATAGAAAAATATAGCTACCAGCTTGCTATTTATTTCAACCCGCAAGTGGGCACCTAAATACCGCCCAACATCCGCCTGAATTATAATTGACCCCTAGGCGTGGGGTGCATCTTGGATGTTAAGGGCTCTCAAGAATTCATAGCTAAACTAAGGGATTTGCAATAAGGGATGTTGAGGGCTCTCTGACATGTGTAGTGCAAATGATCCTACCATGCAACTTAAATTTCGCATGGCATGAAATTAAATATAATAAAGTAATAATTAATATACTATAAAAATACAAGTTGATTAGACCCTACTTGATCATGTACCGTGTACTGCGTAACAACTAACAATCTGCAGATGAGACTAGGAACTCACCTTACCGCAGAATCGGCAGGTGGAAGCTTTGGTGGCAGTGCTGAAGCCTTGGTAGCCCTGTAGCAGATTCGACGAACCTGGCTTCCAAAATTTATAATTCGATTCACTTTTCCCAGTAAAGTATCAACTCAAAATCGTGGATCAAATAATTGATTTTCATAAAATTAAGTCCGTAATTGCATCAATTAAAATCGTAAAATTTAACAACCCTTCAATTATATAAAATTCTTACCTTTATTGGATGCCAACTGCGATATGGATTCGTAAAATTTCACGCAACGAAATGTCAAATAGAAGAAACATGAATTTATGCTTAAAAACTATAACTAGACAAGGACATAACCTAAATTCTTAAGGGAAAAAATACGGGTCAACTTAACACGAAAACATAGAAGATAGAGCGATTGCTACTCTTGAATGTAACGCCCCGTTCCCGGATACCGAGTCCTTATCCGGAAAAGAACGTACAACACGCATAACATTAAATAAATATAACATTATACGTAAGCCTTTACGTCATCATATCGAGTTAAGCAAACACAAGGTAAAGAGACTCAGGCGAAAACGGTAAAATATACTAGAATTACGATACCATTCCGACTGTAAAGGTAGAAAAGGAACTTACAACAACGAAATAGCTTAGCGAAACTTGCAATACTAAGAAACTGTCGAGATATTGTGCGATATCTAACAAACGAAAACAAAATTATCTTACAACATGTCTAATAAAGAATGTACAACAAGTCTTAGAAAAGAAAGTACAACAAGTCTTGAAACCAAATACTAAGTTTGATACAACATAGTTAATATGAAAAGCACAACAAGATTCTAGCATACCATGGCAAAGAATGATCACACATGATCCTCAAAGTCATCATCAACAGGTTCAACCTGTATATCTTCTCACACAAAGCAAACATACAAACATGCAAAGAGGTAACTACAAACATATTTAGTAAAAGGTAGAAGCTATTGAACAATTACGCTTTATAACGAAAGGTTAACCATTTATTATTACTAAGTTATATTTATGAACACGACTCAAACTCTAGCTTCACTTCATTCTCATCAACATGTCGTGATATCCTACTTTGTTTCTAACTTAGCTTATCTTTGTTACATCAAGAATTCAAGGTCACTACGCATTGTGTTACTCACCACGAAGCATCTGGTTGCAACCTATTAGTGGTGCTACAGTAATATCCACAGGCTAGTCCCGATAGTGTGTGTGTTCGACAAAGTCCCTCCACTCCTGGTGCCCCTTAAAGGCCAACAGAGTTATTCACTTTAAACTGACCATGCCACACGTCTTGTGCCTTACCAAGAACCTTGATGTTTAGGATTTTGACTACACAAGTATGTATGTTATTAATTGTTAACTAGCCACTAATGTATGTCAACCGGATGATAAAATTCCACGATGTTTTACCCCATTTATTTAGTATATAGTGATATTTTCCGTCACTTATAGTGAATTTTGTTACAAATCAAATCACTTTTATTTTGTGTAGACACAACCAAGATCCGAGCATTTTATCATCTTTTAAGAGCTTACTATTTATATTTCATTATCAGAATTACTCGTGGTATGTTCGTATTGATGTTTTGATGTAATTACGGGAGTGTGGAGTACAAATATCAAAGCTAGATCGAGGCTAGTGTCACCTTTGGAGCAAATAAAGAAGTTTCGGATTAATATGGTTGATCTTGTATGGTTGGCACTACAAATTGAAGTCTCGGCGTGAACCGAGACACTTGTGGCGCAAGCCGAGACATCGAGTGGTTGTATGTATTAAATGCGAAGTCTTATCTCAACCACTTTGTCGGGTTGGCGTACACCGGGACATCTTCGGCGTGCACCGATATATTCACGGCGCACGCAAATTAAGTTGGATTTTGAGGCTATCTTGAAAGAGGAAAAAAATATATCATCAGAGAGAAAAAAACACACTCTTTCTCAGCAGCTTGAAGGAACCTCCACCTCAAGGCTTCCCTAGCCAAAATCCCACCCTTTAACACTTAAATCCATTGTAACATTTTGTAAAATTATCATTTTGATGTTTGAAGCTCTCAATGGATGTAGGAAACAACTAGTTTGTGTCTATCTTCATTGATACTTTGAAGGTTAGATAAAACCTCCATTTTCGAGTTCAACGCCGAGCTTGGTACATTCTCAATCCTTACTTTGATCTAATTGTTCTTATTATCATGCATACTAGCTTTAACCTGTTAGTAGTTATAATTATGAGTGGCTAGCTCCCCTACTAGCTAAGATGATGTAGTAATGATAGTTAATCCCTTTTATTGTTTGGAATTATTGTTTATGTTGCTAGCTTCTATTGTGTTGAAAATCTTCTTACTTGCATTGATTGGTAATGTGTATGTTGGAGTAATTAACCTACGTATGCACCTACACAACTAGTAGACACCGAATGGAGACGTTAGTTGTGAGAAAATGGTAAGAAGAACGGAAGGTAGAATTGACCCTAGTGGAATTCGGTACCTTATCCGGGGAGTTTTGCATTCAAGTTTTTATCTTGTCAATTCATTAGGTTTAAGGTGCTTAAACCAAGGAGAGACAAGTGTGGTTTCATTCACTCGTACAAGGGGAATCACTCGTTTAGGAATGCACCGTTCACACAATAGAACACCAATGGAAGACGGTAGGTTGATCATTTTCAAATAATCTAGGGGAAATAACTTGAGCTATGAATCATCTTGGTTAGTCTCTTTTATCATTTGAACAACTTTTGTAGTTGTCTTTTAATCAAACATGTGATTCGGATCAAGATAATGACAACTAATTGGTGTTTAACCTCACATTCCCTTAGGATACAACCTTGACCACCGTACTAGTGTACAATTGACCCGGTACACTGCCGGTTAGATTGGAACCCTAGGAGAGTTTGCAACAAGTTTTCTGGCGCCGTTGCCGGGGATGGTGTAACGGTTAATATTTGTATTAGTTCAAAATTCTTGAGAATGAATCCAAACTTTTTTCTAACCTAATTTCTATTTTATTTCTTCAGTGCTTACCTCTTTGGTAAGTTGCCAAGTGTTGTTTATTGTTTTCTTGTTGTTTTTATTTTGTAGTTGATGACCCGTTCTAGAAGCGGTAAGGCCCCTCTCACTACATACAAGCCCGACATTAACAGTTACGAAAGGCGGTTACGAGTTGAGAACAAGCATGGTCAAACTAGCCAAGGAAAACTTGGTGAAGAATCTTCCCAAGGATCATCTAATCAAGAAGTAGAGATGGCCAAAAACAGTGATGACATACAAGTCGAACAAGGATTGAATCATACCGGGTCATGGTCAAAACCAAGCCAACCTAAATCCACCACCAATTCATCCACTTCAGCCGAATCAAAACAATCCAAATCCCAATGACCGACAAAACCAATATCAAAACCGTAACCAAAATAACCGGAACAACCAAAACAACAATCCTCTATTTAGACCCCTTTGTAATCAAACGGTTAAAAGAAACCAACCTAATGATCCTATTCATTTACCTAATGCAGGAGCCAACAATTTTGAGGTGAAAGGTCATCTCTTTGGTTTGATTGATACTCGTTGTCAATTCTTTGGTGAAGATCACGAAGATCCGCATCAACATCTTCATCTATTCTAGCAATTTTGCAACACGGCTAAGAGCCTTGGTGTTCACAAAGAGTTAACAAGGATGTCAATGTATCCTTTTTCATTGACCGGAAAAGTTAAAGATTGGTTTCTGTCACTCCCTCATCACTCATTGACTAGTTGGGATGAAATACAAGATGAATTTTTGAAGCAATATTTCACCCCCGGGAAAAATTTGAAATTAAAAAGTTGAAATTGCTAATTTTAAACAAGGAGTTGAAGAATCTCTCGAAAGTGCATGGGAAAGATTTAAGAAATTTTTGAGATCTTGTCCCGATCATGGTTATACTCTTGAAATGCAAATCCAACTCTTTTGTAGACAGTTAAGACATGAGTCTCGTGCAGATGTTGATCATGCATGTGGCGGTTGTTTGATGATACGTGATGCACAAGAGGTATATTTTAAAAATTGAAAGAATCACGAAAAACAATAGGATGTGGGAAACCGGATCGAGCATAAGAAAATTCGCTTTTGTAGGAGAAGCTACTTCCCAATTGGAAGTGTTAGCGCAATTGGCCTCTCTCAACAAGAAATTCGATGGAATGCAAGCTAGCAAGAATTGGATACTATGCACAAGGTGAATTCCCAATTGAGGAATTGAGGTATGATGACGAAGCATCTTATGCAACGGATGAGTCAAGGGAACCTACAAACGAAGAGGTAAGTTTCATGCAACAACATCGAAGTTTAAATAATGCTTATTCAAATTCCTTTGATGCTATAAGAAGAGATCACCCAACCTGGATATACACCTGAATCCGGATCCGATCCATAATTGGATCGTCAGATCTGATTCTCAGCACCGATCGAGACACTCGATCTAGCACAGCGGAAGCTACGAATAAAATCGCATGCGATTTTACCACGATTCGATTCGCATAAATAATTAATAACTACAAGAAGGTTAGTAAATTTACCCAAACCGGAGAGAGACGATAAATTGACATAAGGGAGAAGCCGTAGTCTTCCGGATTGTATCTCCTAGAGACGACTGGTGGACGTCGATCCTCGCCGTAGAACCTCCTCGAATATGCACCCAAAAAAAACATAGGTTTTTCTTCTCTAAATGACTAATGCAAGAAACTAATTTTTCTTCCTTTTATTTTGGTGTTTGGCGCAATTATGAAGTGTGTATTGTGTTGGAAGGAACTCTCTTTATATAGGAAAATAACTAGTCAAGAGAGTTATTCTTTTCACACCACAAAAACCTATTCCCATAAGGAAAATATATTTTTGCTACAAAAATAAGAGATAATTCCCAAAAAAATCAATCTCTTTATTTTTCCATTAATTATCCAACAAATAGATAATTAATTAATTACACAGGTGACATAATCTAGAAAAATTTCTTTTTCTAATTTATCACATAAAATGGCGCCAATATAGTCATTAATTTTAATAGAAAATGTCTTTTCTATTTTACATATTATTTACCAAATAAATATATTCGCATATTCATTAAATAGACCAACTATTTAATTTATTCTCGAGGTTCCATAAAACGAGAAAAACACTCGCGTGTTAGGAGCCAACCCGGGGACCATGGACCTATAACCAGTAGCTACAATAAATTGAATAAAACATTCATCGAATGTAATATTTCCACTCAACTTATTAATTCCATAATTACGCCACCATAAATCCGAAACTGAACTCTATCGATTATAGATATAACTTATTCTCAAAACGTCGAGTCGAGTCAATAAGTGTCCATTGATATAATCATTACATATATACTAACCCTCCATAGACTATCCGTAATGAAGCGGGATTATTTCCGTAAACCTTCTTCAATACATCTCATCTTTATTTACCATTAACCCACTAGTGTTCAATTAGTTCATAACCAATACGAACTCCGCGGATCGATCAGTTTCTAGGATTAACAAATAAGGGGATTGTCTTTCTACTTCCCGCAGGAAGGAATGGATTCCATATCTGTGAGACACACACTTCTCACTCATTCCAGAATAGTGCCAACGTGAAAGTGATTCGGACCGCGCCTTTTAGCGATCCTTAACGAACACATCAAACCCTATCCTGAAACAAGTAGGAGCCTGTAATCACTTCAGATTAAGGTTAATCCATATATGATCATCTTGTGATTTAATGAGATTTCTCAATCACGGAATTATATGAGAAATACGGATTAAATCGGTCCAGTCCTATATGACTACATCATATATAAATGCCCCACTTAGACAACCAATGCCGACGGTTCGGATAAGACGGTCACACCATAAAGTGTTCTGGGCGCATTAATGATGGTTTAATCAATAGACCCCATACTTTGATTAAGTTCACCATGGACTAACATTTCAAGTGTATCACCATAAGCTTAATCCTCGCGTGCGTCACACACTAAGTTATATGTCTACATATGATACGACTTAGGGTTTTCAGTAGTGTATTACTTACAAGCACGAAGCAAGTAATAAGATGAGAATAAATTTGTATTTATTAATTCTAAAAACAATTACATAAAGTGTCTTTCGGGCGTTACTTCCAACAACCCTAACTCTCGTTGGATGCAACCAAACAAAACCAACCACCATTTCCCTTACAATAAAGAACTTCATACAATCCAAATCCCCAAACTCAAAATTTCCAAGGAAATTCTTCCAACTATCCACAACAACCACCAACTCACTCTTACTGACAACACACCACTCAAAGCATTCCCATTACTCAAAATCCGACTCAATCAAGTGAGAATGTTGATAAGTGGGGAGCATTGATGGATAATCTTATGGGTGTTGTATATACTCAAGCTAAGAACATGGAATCCATGATGACTTCTATGAGTACGGTAACTAAAGATGTTAGAACTTTGAAAACTACGATGAGTGGTCATGATACAAGGATGAAGACTATAGAGGCATCAATGCGGAATGTAAAAGAGCATATGAGTAGAGAATGAGAAAGGAAAAGTAGTAGACCCCCCGGTGGACTTCCAAGTAATACCGAGAGGAATCCAAGGGAGGTTAATGTTATTGTTACCCGTAGTGGGAGAGTTTGTGGAAGCAATGGTGTGGAAAATTCCGGGAATAACAAAGTTGAAGATGATCTAGATGACAAGTTTGAAAAGGAAGAATTAAGCGAAGAGGAAGAAGAGATTGTTGATAATTTCTTGAGACGGGATAGATATATTGAAGTGGAAAGTGATGATGAAGAATGGGTAAAAGTGCCAAGAATATTAAAGAACCCAAGAGCTAGCGATCTAAGAACTCTATTTAATGAACACGTGAGAGAAGATCATGTTAAAGAGAACACGGTTTCTAAAGAGCCTTTGGAGGCTCCTATCCAACAAGCTCAAAGGGAACCAATGCAAAAGTCAAGTAAAGAAAAGCAGAATGACATCAATTGGCGTCCACCCAATGCACAAACTTTCAAGGAAGCTTCTCCATCTCAACCAAACGACAATGGTAAGGGAGGTATAAATTCTAATCCCACTTTAATTGATCTTGAATCACTTCCCTATCCCCCAAAAGAACAAATTAAGATGTTAAAGATGGATAAGAACTATGCTTGCTTTCTTGATACTTTTCGCCATTTGAATGTTAACATTTCCGTAATTGAAGCTTTAATTAACATGCCTACTTATGGAAAATTTCTTAAAGACATTCTTTCAAATAAAAAGCGTTTAGAAGAGTATGAGAATATTTCTCTTAATGAGGAATGCTCCGTGGTTTTACAACATAAGCTGCCTCCTAAACTTAAGGATCCCGGAAGTTTAACTATTCCGTGTGAGATCGGGGGATTTTTGTTTAAGAGAGTGCTTTGTGATCTCGGTGCGAGTATAAACCTCATGTCTTATGCGGACTATAAAAAGCTTGGAATAGGAGAACTTAAAAATACTGAAATGACTCTCCAATTAGCAGATAGATCGATTAAATATCCAAGAGGAGTCATTGAAGATGTTTTAGTTAAAGTTGATAAGTTTTACTTCCCGGTTGACTTTGTGGTTATGGAAATGGAGGAAGGATATTCAACACCCCTTATTCTTGGTCGTCCTTTCCTAGCCACGGAAGAACTCTTATTGATGTCCACAGGGGTAAGGTAATTCTAAGAGTTAATGAGGATAAAGTCACCTTTAATAACTTTAGGGCTATGAAACATACATACAACTCACAAGAGTCATGTTCTTTCATAGATGCTATATCTTATATGTGTGTGGATCATACTAACTTGCAGGCCATTGAAGACAAGCTTGAAGAATGTTTGGCTTTATCTATTTATAAAGAAGATTAGAATGACAAAGAATGAAAGAAGTGATTTTTCATTTAGATGCTGGCAGTCCTTTCTTGAGACAACCATGGCACCGGTATTTAGAACTAGATTTGACTGGCCCAGTTTTAAAGCCTTCGGTGGATGAGCCACCGAGAAATTTGGAGTTGAAACCTCTCCCTTCTGATCTTAAATATGCTTTTCTTGCAAATAACTTGCTTCCTGTTATTATTTCTTCGTCACTAACCTACTTGCGGGAAGATCAATTATTGTGGATGCTTAGGAAGCACAAAAAGGCATTCGGTTGGACGGTAGCAGACATTCATGGAATTAGTCCGAGATTTGTGTACACAAGATTATCTTGAATGACAATGCCAAGCCTTGTGCACAACCACAATGCCGTCTCAATCCACATATGCAAGAATGAAAACAAAATTATCTTACAACATGTCTAATAAAGAATGTACAACAAGTCTTAGAAAAGAAAGTACAACAAGCCTTGAAACCAAATACTAAGTTTGATACAACATAGTTA
The DNA here is from genome assembly GCA_024500145.1 of Gentiana dahurica var. dahurica. Taxonomy (NCBI): domain Eukaryota; kingdom Viridiplantae; phylum Streptophyta; class Magnoliopsida; order Gentianales; family Gentianaceae; genus Gentiana; species Gentiana dahurica. Next base: position 51,003,550 of record CM044901.1, read on the forward strand.
ATATGAAAAGCACAACAAGATTCTAGCATACCATGGCAAAGCATGATCACACATCATCCTCAAAGTCATCATCAACAGGTTCAACCTGCATATCTTCTCACACAAAGCAAACATACAAACATGCAAAGAGGTAACTACAAACATATTTAGTAAAAGGTAGAAGCTATTGAACAATTATGCTTTATAACGAAAGGTTAACCATTTATTATTACTAAGTTATATTTATGAACACGACTCAAACTCTAGCTTCACTTCATTCTCATCAACATGTCTTGAGATCATACTTTGTTTCTAACTTATCTTATCTTTGTTACATCAAAAATTCAAGGTCACTACGCATTGTGCTACTCACCACGAAGCATCTGGTTGCAACCTATTAGTGGTGCTACAGTAATATCCATAGGCTAGTCCTGATAGTGTGTGTGTTCGACAAAGTCCCTCCACTCCTGGTGCCCCTCAAAGGCCAACAGAGTTATTCACTTTATACTGACCATGCCACACGTCGTGATATTGTCTTGTGCCTTACCAAGAACCTTGATGTTTATGATTTTGACTACACAAGTATGTATGTTATTAATTGTTAACTAGCCACTAATGTATGTCAACCGGATGATAAAATTCCACGATGTTTTACCCCATTTCTTTAGTATATAGTGATATTTTTTGTCAATTATAGTGAATTTTGTTACAAATCGAATCACTTTTATTTTGTGCAGATACAACCAAGATCCGAGCATTTTATCATCTTTTAAGAGCTTACTATTTATATTTCATTATCAGAATTACTCGTGATATGTTCGTATTGATGTTTCAGTAATTACGGGAGTGTGGAGTACAAATATCAAAGCCAGATCGAGGCTAGTGTCACCTTTGGAGAAAATAAAGAAATTTCGGATTAATATGGTTGATCTTGTATGGTTGGCACTACAAATTGAAGTCTCGGCGTGAACCGAGAAACTTGTGGCGCAGGCCGAGACATCGGTTCAGAGTGGTTGTATGTATTAAATGCGAAGTCTTATCTCAACCACTTTGTCAAGTCGGCGTACACCAGGACATCTTCTGCATGCACCGATATATTCACAGCGCATGCCGAATTACAAATAACAGCAAATTAAGTTGGATTTTGAGGCTATCTTCGAAAGAGGAAATAAATATATCATCGAGAGTAAAAAACACACTATTTCTCAGCAGCTTGAAGGCACCTCCACCTCAAGGCTTCCCTAGCCAAAATCCCACCCTCTAACACTTAAATCCATTGTAACATTTTGTAGAATTATCATTTTGATGTTTGAAGCTCTCGGTGGATGTAAGAAACAATTAGTTTTTGTCTATCTTCATTGATACTTTGAAGGTTAGATGAAACCTCCATTTTCGAGTTCATCACTCGAGCTTGGTACATTATCAATCCTTACTTTGATCTAATTGTTCTTATTATTATGAATACTAGCTTTAACCTATTAGTAGTTATAATTACGAGTGGCTGGCTCCCCTACTTGCTAAGATGATGTAGTAATGATAGTTAATCCCTTTTATTGTTTGGAATTGATTGTTTATGTTTCTAGCTTCTATTGTGTTGAAAATGTTATTACTTGCATTGATTGGTAATGTGTATGTTGGAGTAATTAACCTACGTATGCACCTACACAACTAGTAGACAGTGAATGGAGACGTTAGTTGTGAGAAAATGGTAAGAAGAACGGAAGGTATAATCGACCCTAGTGGAATTCGGTTCCTTATCCGGGGAGTTTTGCATTCAAGTTTTTATCTTGTCAATTCATTAGGTTTAAGGTGCTTAAACCAAAGAGGAGACAAGTGTGGTTTCATTCACTCGTATGAGGGAAAATCGCTTGTTTAGGAATGCACCGTTCACACAATAGAACAAAAATGGAAGGCGGTAGGTTGATCATTTCCAAATAATCTAGGGGAAATAACTTGAGCTATGAATCATCTTGGTTAGTCTCTTTTATCATTTGAACAACTTTTGTAGTTAATCGGTTGTCTTTTAATCAAACCTGCGATTCGGATCAAGATAATGACAACTAATTGGTGTTTAACCTCACATTCCCTTGGGATACGACACGACCACCGTACTAGACTACAATTGACCCGGTACACTGCCGGTTAGATTGGAACCCTCGAAAAGTTTGCATCAGCCACCTAAGTAATTTCAAGGCAAAAGCTCACTTAATATTCTACTCCCTCACTTAGGAAACTAGACTCTAACAAAGTCTATCACATACACAGACATTGATTGATACTATCCATCATTGCACAAGGCCATTCAAGCTCTTCCAACGGTCCCGAACTTCAATTGTTAATACGTATCCATTTGGTGCTGGAACTAAACGCATCAAAAGCTTAATCATGGCTTTGTTAGGTTTATTTGAGTTTATTAGAACATTAAATATCAATCAAAACTCAATTCGGGGTTTTAGAAACCCAAAACTGCACAACAGGAATTTTGGCGCGCGCTAAAGCACTTCAGAGACCTTGCAGACCCTTATGTTCAACTTTGGCCCACGTTGAGCCATTTCGACACGCGCAAAATAGTCTGAACAATCTGCTTGCTTTCCGCTTCACTTGAAACGCGTGCTAAGACCCTTAAGCATGAGCTAAAACTCTCTGCAAATCCTGTTACCATTCTGTTCCCCCTTGGCGCGTGCTAAAACTCGTTGGCACGCGCCAAAAGGGTCGAAATGCTCAGATTCAGTAGTTTTCTACACTTTTCAATTCCAAACAAGATTCCAACACTTTAACATCAAATCTAACACATAATTTGTAGCAAATAGCACCAAATTGATACCACACAACTACCCAACATTATAAAACAATAATAGTTCAATATGAAGACCCTCTTACTAGGATTCCAAACAAATGCAAGCAAAAACTCCAAGCAAACTACAACAACTCTTGATCCTCAACCCAAAACCTAATTGATCAAATATTAGACTAGAAATCAATTGTGATCAAGGGTTTCTAACCAACCGGAACTACGAATTGAAGAACTTAAACTACAAAAACATGTTCAAAATCAAAAGATTCTAAACCGGGGCTTTTCTATTACCTTTTCAAAGCTCCAAAATTTTGGTATCAACACGATGCTCTTCTCCCGCTGATTCCGTTTCTCTATTTGATTCTTTAAACCGATAGAATTCAATGAGATACATTCAAGATTCCTTTCTTTACTTTTCTGTTTTCTTTTTCTTTTCGTAACCAGACTTGAACTTTTCCGAGAAACCGCTTTTCTGAAAACTTCCCTATTAATGGGAAGTTTTATTCTTTTCCCCAAAAATAACTTCCAAGCTATTTTTTTATTATTTTTAACTTTAATCCTTAAAAATATTGAATATAATATTCTATTTTTGCAAAATGACACGTCCGCCCTTCCCCAAAAATCGGAATATTACATTCATCTCCCCTTAAGAGGAGTTTCGCCCACGAAATTGAAACATTCTCAAACTATAAGCTTCTTCTCTAGCAACTATCTTCAACACAAACAAAACCGGATCTTCACTTTTTTCTTACGGGCAACAACTAACAACTTTGATCCTTATCAACCACGGAGCCAATACACTACTAATTCCCAAACCGATCAAACCCTTGTATACTCAACCCAACAACCGATCAACCACATCTTGAACTATAGAAACTGCACTAACCAATCTTCTGCTCATCTCATCGTTCTTAAGAGAACACTTTCCTAGTTTTACAATCCAAGTAGACAAAATTCTTGGATAGCCAACCTAGACCAAGAATCATACCACAATCCGTAGAATCCAAAACTATAAGTTCGTTCTTGCAACGGTAGGTTCCAACTCGAAGATCAACTTATGGTAACATCCTAGAAACCTTGATTATTCTACCCAAAGGTGCTATTGCATCCAAATAGTCCTTAAAGGTTTGAGGATATTTTCAACTTCTTAGCTATCTTACTTGACAGAAAAGTACTTAACGCTATCATATCAAACAAGGTTGACATAGCTAAGTTATCCTTTATTAATGTACCTAAAAAACTTGTTCATATACTTATATAAAAATACAACATGAATTTAATCGAGTCATAAAGTACTTTAGGAAAATAAACCAAACTAAAAAGTACCTGGAATGACTGCATCCAAAGCAAACACCCTTACTGGTCGACTCGCACTTCCCTTGCGATTTCCTTTATTTCCCTTAATGTTCCTCGAAGGACGGGATCTTGCGTAATTTCCGGTGTCTCTATAATGATAACACCTGCTTGAACTTGCTCGGCACTTCCCGGTGTGGTTCTTCTTGAACTTCGAACAAACTTGTGCACTAACTGTTGACGTTGCTGCAAGCGGTGCCGAAACCTTCTTCACATCTTGTTGCGGTGTTTCATAACTATTTCCTTGGCTAGCTTCAAAAGATCTCTTTTCACCACAAAAACCGAGGGCTTATTATTGAACGTCTCAACTTCCAAAGCTTTGTCAAGCATCTCTGACATATTTCTTGGTGTTGCTCCCAACATGCCGGCCCTTATTTCTCGAGATAAACCATTCGGAAATAGCGCCATTCTCCTTTCCTCATTTCCCATAATCTATGGATAAAATCTGCCCAACTCATTGAACCGATGAGAATACCGAGTCACCGACATCTGTTATCATTGCCTCAAGTGTAGAAATTGGTTGGCCTTGTCCGCCTAAACTGATGATGGGAAGTACTCCGTGTAAAATAGGCTCTTGAACACCTTCCAATTCAAAATCTTACATCCGCTTCTCTCAATGGATTCGATCCAATTTTAAGACGTACCAAGCATAAATCTAACTGCTAGTTGTGCCCATTCTATCTCAGAACACTCAAATTCCGGCATGCTTTCTCGAAGCTTCTAATCTACATATCTACCACTGGAGGGTCTACATTCCCAAGGAAATCTTGTATCTTATTCCTCTTCAATATCATGTACCAATATGTTGCGCCTGCTTGACCCTAAACAGGATTCACTGAAGGGTAAATGAGAGGGTTAATCGATGGATATCCTGCGGGTACTTGTGGTGGGTATTGTGGTGGATATGGTTGGTGAGGAGGAGCCACCGGTGTTTCTTGGTGATAATGGTGGTATCTTTGATGATAAAATGGATCATGGTATGGCTGGTGAGATCCATAAGGTGGGTAAGCATGATTGTACGGTTTTTCAACTCTTGGCGGTCGAGGTGGATAAACCGTAGGTGGAGTGGGGTAACTTGTGGGTGGATAAAAGGTCTGTTGAGGAGATGAAAAACTTACCGGTGGTGAAGGGTAGACCATGCTTGCTTGGGGTGGATAGGATTCGGTCACGCGAAGGAGATACACCGGAGGTATATAACCTACGATGGTAACCGGGATAGGTCCATCTACATGCTCATGTGGACCATGGTACATGGGTGGTTCCTGATGGACTTGAGGTTGTTTTTTTTTTTTTTTTGTAAAATGATCATTTTATTCAATCACAAAGCCATCAAACAGGCAAGAAATTACATAGTCTTTGTGCTCAATCGTGAAAAATAAAAACAGAAATGCGTCCATAAACTATACTAATGCCAAGCTAGCCTCAAATTCTTCGCTCGTTCAACCGTCTGGGAAGCAAACACAAAGGCTGGCTGCCTCTCTGCTTCTGATTCGTGTAGAACTTTATTTCGCCAGAGCCATATTCCGTACATCGCTTCCCTCCAAGTATATTTCCAAGTCGATGAGCCAACGTATGATCGGTTGGTCCGATCCAAGTTAATATTTATCCAACTATCAATTGTCTGCACACCAAAAAATACTGTCCAATGTTCCTTAGGGATCAATAAACCCCACACTTGCGTAGACCATGGGCAATCTCTCAATGCATGTAAAGCAGATACCGCTTCCATACCACAAAGGGGGCATTCCAGGGAAGGGAGTATATGTTAGGTGTGATGCCCGAAAGACAATTTTGTAATTGTTTTATTTAATAAATGAAATGATATTATTATTCATATTTATTATTCTCATAATCACCGATGTGACAATAGTATTTACACTACAGAAAACCCTAAGTATATCGTTTATGTAATCACTTAACTCAGTGTATGGTATATACACGGGAGGATTGAGTTAGTGAAGATGTACTTAAAATACAATTAGCCCGTAGTGAAGTTAATCGAGAGTATCGGGTCTCTCCTTTAACGTGCTATTAATGCGCCCAGAACACAATTGGTGTGATTGTCTTATCCGGACTTTCGGTTAAGAGAACCTAGTGGGGCATTTATATATGATAGATAGATCATATAGGGCTGGACCGATTTGATTAGAGTTCACGATATAATTCCGTAATCGAGAAGTCTTATCGAATCAATGGATGATCATATTTATGGATATATCTTAATCCTGAGGTGATCACAGTCAACTGCTTGAATCAGTATGAAGTTTGACTTGACGGTTAAGGATTACACTGAGTCTGTGGTCTGAATTACCCCATCTTGGCATTGTACTGGATTGAGTAAGTAGTCTGTGTTATCACAGATACGGAATCCATTCCTTCCATTTCTGGAAGTAGATAGACAGTTCCCTTATTTGTTAATCCTAGAAACTGATCGATCCATGGAGTTCATATTACACTGATTAGCTACCAGTGAGTTGTATGAATTAATTGATCACTAGGGGGTGAATGGTAAATAAGGATAAGAGGTTCTAGAAAGGGTTAACGGTAACTTCCCGATTTAGAATGAACAGTCTATGGAGGATTTATCCATATGTAATGATTATATCAATGGACGCTTATTATTATTCTCGTGAGGAGATAAATATAATCTCATAATCGGAGGAGTGCAGTCATGGGATTATGGTGGCATATTCCTGTGATTGATTTATCGAATATAATTATTCTGACGTAAGATAATTATTTATTTGATTTATCGGAGCCGCTGATTATTAGTCCATGGTCCCCGACGTGCCTCCTAATATAGCATAGCTATTCTCGGACGTCGAATCCTAATAATATTAATTTAGTTCTTGTTGGACTTTATTAAAACGATATGTGAATTAATTGTTTAGTGGACTATTAAATTAGTTGGGCTAAATAATTAAATATGTGGAAAAGACATTTTTCATAATCTTGGCCCAAAATGTGTGTTAGTCGAAAATTGTGACTAGGTCACAAGCTTATGTAATTTTCGCCCCATGCTTATGTTTTAGGAAACAAGAAATTGTTTTAAGACATGTGCATAAAATATTTATTGGATAAATATTTATGGAAAGAAATAAAGATAAATATTATTCTAGATTTGTTCTAGAATATTATGGGATTATCTTTTATTTAATAGGATTATTATAATTGATTTTGTATTAATTATTAAATCCTTGGAGGCTAAGTTTTACTCTCCTATATAAAGAGAGTTCTCCCAAGCCTTACACACAACAATATTTTTGAGTTCCACCTCTTAGAGAGGAGGAAGAAATTTCGGCCAAGAGGGTTGGGGAAAAATCTTGGAGATTTTTCCGGGTAGCATATCGGAAGGATTCGAGACGAGGATTTCCTTCCACCGGGAGTTGCTTGGATCACACGTACGGAAGATCGTGGTGCTTTTCACATCTTTTTTTGTTTTCTATTGCGGCTCTTCAACTTGGATTTTGAGATCCAAGAGGTATGTTCTACAACCCCCTTGTAGAGTAGATCTAGTTATTTTATTACGTGTATTTTATAGATTTAGATCCTTAAATCGCTTCCGTTGCGGATGATATTACTAACAGTGGTATCAGTCGCCAAGGTGATCTATATTTATACGTATAAAATATTAGATCTAGGAGTGGAAAACATGTAGTTTTTGTGTCCCAATTTTTTTAGGGGCCGATGCATATATGTTTATTTTTTATGTTGCGATTGTTGTGGTTGAAGAGATGGATTGGGGTTGGTACTGTTTACCCGTTAGATCTATTGTAAACTCATATAAACGATGAAAGTTCGTTCATATGAGTATAGGAAATTATGTAATTTATTTTTTATTGCAATTTTAATTTCCAGTAATTAGATCTGTTTAAGAGCTGTTTAGTTATTTCGTTTTTCCCGTTGATCGAGCCGTTGAAACGACGATCCCTCCGGTCATAATAGAGAATAAAATGTGATGATCAATTCCACAAAATTTCGCGTTGATCGGATTCCGTTTTGATATCCGTTCGTTGCTGCAAAGAAGCTGTTGTAACAGAAAAACGCAGGATTCACAGAAACCCTACCTGTGACTTCCTCGAATTTCTGGGAAAGTTTGGACCGTTGAAACGCAAATCCAACCGGTCAGATAGATAAATATGCAGTTTTTGACGTGGAATAAAAATTTCAGGTCGATCGGGATTCATCTCGATTTCCGATCGGCCTCGGGAAGTCTTTGAGGCACTGCTGTAAAAGTCAGATCCAGCAGCAAGTTGAGCGGCTCACTGGAGAAAATTGACAAGTCAAATCTCCGATCCAACCGTCCGTATTGAAGCCCGAGGAATGAAGAACAGATTTGAAAAGTTTCGTCACGATCCAAGCTTGTTTGGTTTCCCGATCATCGAAGAATTTGAACAGCTGCAGATTATGTTAGAAAGTAGTAAACCCTAGTTAGGGTTTGTTTAATTTATTTCTGATAGATTAGATACGGGGGTACCAACGATCCATCTCGGTGTTTAAATTTCACGCAATTTATTTTTTATGTGTTTGATCATAAAATAGATATAAAATCGGAATTACCATGACATGTATCATATCATAAATCCACTCTTTGCATACATGTAGAATTTTAATTTTGGTAATTAAAATAGGCATGTATACAAACTCGCGTAATTAGTTGAAATTTAATTAATACGTGGTAATTAATTAATTTAGTAACTAATTAAAGATCCGAGGACGGGTTATGAAATCGTTAAGCCTTTTCGGTGTGTGTTCTCGGTGAACCGCCTTAAAGCCCAAACGAGATCACGTTTTCGATTCGTAGTATCTACGAGATTGAATGATGGTAAAAGAACAATAAATCTTGGATAAAAACGGTTCGCTTATAGGTTGGGTGGTCAACTGAGCTAGGCTCGACCGACTTAACCCTCCTAGTGTGATGTATGCACGGGGTCCGGCAAGACTAAGCTACACCGGAGAGCGGAGGGTGATTCCTTCTTATCTCAATGGGGCTCTCTTGACCCGACTTCGTCCGACTGTCACATATGTTCCAACGAATAGGACGGGTAGGCTTGCCTACGTTACCGACACCATTCGGAATCCTTGATTTGATGTGCTTTTATGTTAACATCAAAAAGACGTGGTTAGTTAACCCACAACCACTTCCAAAATATTGAGTGGGAGCGGGGGAGGCGACAGCCAACCCCACGGCCTCTACTATAGATACAAGTAAGTGAGAGAAGGGTGACGCCTCGCGGCGCTTTGATTTCGTCCCCTACGGATGGTGTTCACCCCTATCAACATTCATGGCTTGGTCTCCGAAAGGATAGGATTTCTGGGTACTCGTCGGGTCACTGACCTATCCTACGACGGCACACTCGGGGCGTACCTAAGAGATCCGATATAGTAGGTCACACTCATCATGGGTATTCTTGATAATATCTAGGCTAAAAAAGGAAGGTAGTCAATGAATAAAGGGATGTTCGATTCTCGTGGGATGTTTGATTCTCACAAGTTATTCATTGATGAGATTGTCTCGATTTAACCGTCATCTCTTTGACCTACCCTACGGCGGCACTGAGATGCGAGGTTAAAACCTTGGAATGGTAGAGTAGACTTATTTTTAGTTTACAATTCCTAAAACAAAATAATATAGTAGTGTTAAACTTGAATTAATATATGTCATTTTATTTACAACATTATATCCCTTACTAAATTGCTTAAAAAACTAATTGACTAGTATTGACTTCGTTAAAAAGTGGAAAGTAACTAGGACGTTGAACTAGTTAATCGATAATGCAATTAATTTTCGAAAGAGATATTTTCTCTTGAGCCTTTTAAAAACCAGAGTGACATATAGGTATGTCACTAGTGTCATTCGTGTCAAACGGGAGACAAACTAAGGTGATTTCGGACTTTGAAATTCTTCTAGTGAATTTTGAGTGTGTAGTAATTACACGAGTAATTTTCTAATTGAAAAATTGGAAAATCATGAAGTGTTACTAGTTGGACGGTATTTGGAATCGATGAACTAGTGGGAGCTTTATGATTTGTTGTTTTTCTATAACATTAGAAAAGTGTAACTGACTACACACGTAACCGTTCTAATTGAAAAAACGGAAAGTCATGAAATGTCGCTAGTTGGACGATATTTGGAATCGATGAACTAGTGGGAGTTCTATGATTTGTTGTTTTTCTGGAAACATTGGAACTATAGATTTTTCTAATCGAAAAAATCGGAAAATCATAAAAATAAAGCATTGCTCGTTAGACGGTATTTGGAACCGATAAACTAGTGGGAGCTTTAATGTTATGATTTATTGTTTTTTCTGGTATATTAGAAAATCTGAGAAGTCCCCACGAGTAACACTCGAAATAGACATCCCACGGTTCAAGAGTATTGTCTACTCAAACGAACCGCTGGTTCAAGACTGTTTCCATTCACGGAAAGTCAAGAATGGGAGAATATGTCTAAAAGTGTTAGTCATCTAAACTGAGAAAACTTTAAGGCTGAACCGAAAAATTAATTAACTGAAAATCATAGGATAAGGACAGTGATTTGGGATCACCAACCTATGAATCCTTGGCGATTTTCTCGAGCTAAGTTCTTTGGAAGAACAAGGTAGCAGTGCATTTAACGATTAAAGGAGTAAACAACGGGCAGTTAATTTTAGCTAGAATAGTGGGAGTGATATAAGGAAATGAATCTCGGATTCAATCCTTGGATATCGCGGAAAATTTATTTTCAGTTTAAGATTTGTTGGAACGAATGGATTTACCTTCTATTTGATAATTTGTTTGTCATATGGAAAGTGAATGTACCATTTGTAGTACGAATCCAAGACTCGGACTTTTGTTTGATAAAGTCAAAACCACTTAGAACTGCTGAAATATGTATATAAAACACATCTTAAGAACTATTAAAAGCAATTGGTTTCTATATTTAGATAAACGCATCTTCATATTCCATAGTTAGTGCATAGTCCCTAAAAGACAAGACCTGAAGACTGGCTCAGGGTGATTCCTTTCTCCCCGTCTGGTTATATTGTCTCAAAGGTTCAATGACTAAGTTTCCTTTCAATCGGGAAAGGATAATGGTTATAAAGAAGTAACATAGCTTGTTCATGACGACCTTCGGGGTCTGATGAAAGATACAAGCTAGTAGGAGCTTCCGAGTAGTGACTTCTTGTCTGATAACTATTCAAACACTCCGGAAAGTTTATCCAAAATATTTTGAGGTTTCTCTGTTTTCAACAGAGATAGAGTATTCTATACTCGGAATAGGCCATTCATAGTCCTCGAGACTGATGCTCAGCCTGCCTCATGTGACATGTTCTCACTAATTGAGAAACCGTTAAAATTGCCTTATATAGTTTTAGATGTGCTACAATACACTGCTTAACTCAATAAAGATATTGGAAGCGAAATAACGGTTTACATTGATATGTAAAACCGAGAAGTCTACCTAGAATATGCTTTGGAATTTACGGATAAGGTGTGGATTCGGTTCACCCCACTTCCGTAAATATAAGCATTTAGCACACGGTGCTTGAAGGTAAGACTGGGAATTTCACGTATACGTTCGGTCAATGACCATTCGTGATATATCTTTTAACCTATTGAGTATAAAGGTTAGATTCTTGAAATCGGGAAGGGAGAGTTATAATGTTGCGTCTTTCCGATAGAGTCTATGAACAGTAAAACCTTGAACCTTGAAGTACGTTTACTCAAGGTAGTTACTAACCGATTAAAATCGGACCACATCCAACATCGGTTGTTGGTGATAACACTAAATACTACTAAACTATATCGAATTTCGATCCACCCGGAAAGTATTGGGAGTATGTTTTATCCATTACCCATTACGGGTTTCTGCGGACTTTGTAGTCCGAGGATCGATTGATGACCTATGGCTCTTTTGTGAGCAGTATAGGATTCTGATAATAGAGGTTAGTTTAATAGCCATAACCCCGTGAATAGAGTTCGGTACTCCAATTCTGTTCATGCTCTTGTAGAACCACCTGAGCGTCTCGGGCCCAGTGGGAGTAATTGGATCTACACGGAAAAGAGTAGAATGAGTTCGGTATTGCATGATTTCGTTCAAAAGCAAAAAATAGGGGTGATTCCCTGAGACTTTCTTGCCAAACAAACGGAGTCTGGATTCATTCGGAACAAAAGGGTATTGCCTTATGAACTTATGACAGGATGACTGTCAAGGCTTATGTCCTTTTGTGGATAAAAATCAAACCTCTCGATCATTGGAAGTCATATATTTCTACAATATGTGGATTTGACCAGAATATTGATAAGTCTTTTGTAGACTGGATATCAATTTTAGTACAGTAGTGAATATATACATACATTAGTGTTTGTGAAGGATAACACTGCACCAGTTGGAATCAACATTGGTGTGTTATCTGAAGTCAGAATCTGGCAATACCACAATTCTCTGCAACAGAGATTTGGACAACATTCTTAAGAGTTTGACTCGGTCGAATTCATTAGAATCAGTCACTGGTTTCCCATCCATCTTATTGGTTAAGATGATGCATCTGTGTATGCAACATTCAACGAGGAAGTTCTACCCTATGCCTCAGGAATGACTCTCTAAATCTTCGGATCAAGAGAAATGGGATAGATTCTCTTTCTAGTAAGAGATGGTCAGGTTATTGAACGTCAACTTTGATCGAATCTTAGATTCGGCGGTTAACAAAGCAAGTTTAGTATGTCCTTTAGTATCTTGAGAGAACGAGGAACAATATGCGGACATATTCATGTGTGAACTTGGATATGTGTGATACACTGATTTTGACTTTAAGTCAGATTGAGGATGATCGTTAAGTCGATCTCGGGCTCAGTGTTTACTAAGTACCACATGATTAAATGGACCGGTAACGTTTCGATTCTACGGATCGTCTCGAGCCGACAACCTGACTAATCATTAAGACCCATGACATTTAGATGTATGTGCTCCCCGAGTCACTGACCTATCCTACGACGGCATACTCGGAGTGTACTTTGGAATCTGAAATGGTTATGATATGCTTAGTGGGTACTAGAATACGGGATGAGTCTCCATTGCTTTAGAGCAAGTGGGAGATGTAGTTTGTTGTATTTTAAATAATAGGGTGTGCTCTAAAACAATTAATCACATGCTTTCGTGCAAGTGGGAGATTGTTAGGTGTGATGCCCGAAAGACAATTTTTGTAATTGTTTTATTTAATAAATGAAATGATATTATTATTCATATTTATTATTCTCATAATCACCGATGTGACAATAGTATTTACACTACAGAAAACCCTAAGTATATCGTTTATGTAATCACTTAACTCAGTGTATGGTATATACACGGGACGATTGAGTTAGTGAAGATGTACTTAAAATACAATTAGCCCGTAGTGAAGTTAATCGAGAGTATCGGGTCTCTCCTTTAACGTGCTATTAATGCGCCCTGAACACAATTGATGTGATTGTCTTATCCGGACTTTCGGTTAAGAGAACCTAGTGGGGCATTTATATATGATAGATATATCATATAGGGTTGGACCGATTTGATTAGAGTTCACGATATAATTCCGTAATCGAGAAGTCTTATCGAATCAATGGATGATCATATTTATGGATATATCTTAATCCTGAGGTGATCACAGTCAACTGCTTGAATCAGTATGAAGTTTGACTTGACGGTTAAGGATTACACTGAGTCTGTGATCTGAATTACCCCATCTTGGCATTGTACTGGATTGAGTGAGTAGTCTGTGTTATCACAGATACGGAATCCATTCCTTCCATTTCTGGAAGTAGATAGACAGTTCCCTTATTTGTTAATCCTAGAAACTGATCGATCCATGGAGTTCATATTACACTGATTAGCTACCAGTGAGTTGTATGAATTAATTGATCACTAGGGGGTTAATGGTAAATAAGGATAAGAGGTTCTAGAAAGGGTTAACGGTAACTTCCCGATTTAGAATGAACAGTCTATGGAGGATTAATCCATATGTAATGATTATACAATGGACGCTTATTATTATTCTCGTGAGGATATAAATATAATCTCATAATCGGAGGAGTGCAGTCACGGGATTATGGTGGCATATTCCTGTGATTGATTTATCGAATATAATTATTCTGACGTAAGATAATTATTTATTTGATTTATCGGAGCCGCTGATTATTAGTCCATGGTCCCCGACGTGCCTCCTAATATAGCATAGCTATTCTCGGACGTCGAATCCTAATAACATTAATTTAGTTCTTGTTGGACTTTATTAAAACGATATGTGAATTAATTGTTTAGTGGACTATTAAATTAGTTGGGCTAAATAATTAAATATGTGGAAAAGACATTTTCCATAATCTTGGCCCAATTATTGTGTTATGGCAAAATTAATATTGACTAGGTCAATATATGTAAATTTCGCCCCATGCTAATTATTATGGAACAAGAAATTGTTTTCTTGTGTATTAATAAGACATGTGCATAAAATATTTATTGGATAAATATTTATGGAAAGAAATAAAGATAAATATTATTCTAGATTTGTTCTAGAATATTATGGAATTATCTTTTATTTAATAGGATTATTATAATTGATTTTGTATTAATTATTAAATCCTTGGAGGCTAAGTTTTACTCTCCTATATAAAGAGAGTTCTCCCAAGCCTTACACACAACAATATTTTCGAGTTCCACCTCTTAGAGAAGAGGAAGAAATTTCGGCCAAGAGGGTTGGGGAAAAATCTTGGAGATTTTTCCGGGTAGCATATCGGAAGGATTCGAGACGAGGATTTCCTTCAACCGGGAGTTGCTTGGATCACACGTACGGAAGATCGTGGTGCTCTTCACATCTTTTTTTGTTTTCTATTGCGGCTCTTCAACTTGGATTTTGAGATCCAAGAGGTATGTTCTACAACCCCCTTGTAGAGTAGATCTAGTTATTTTATTACGTGTATTTTATAGATCTAGATCCTTAAATCGCTTCCGTTGCGGATGATATTACTAACAGTATATGCCTCTTGGCCAGAAAATCATAGACCGGGAGGGAATCGTGTTTTAAAGCCCAAAGCAAAAAATTACCTCGTTCTGGGCCTTTTAGATTCCATATATGTTGCCAGGCCGCATAACCCTTTACTATCGTATACTCTTGCAACCGAGGGTGAGGTTGTTCTTGCCGATACTGAGGTGGGGGTACTTGATTTGGAGGTTGTTCAACACGTTTCAAGTGACCAACCACCGATGCTTGACCATCAAACCGACCATCTGCCCCTTGCTGAGCCCTTTAGCCTTCAACAACGCTATTACTAACACCATGAGCATTTCTATGGGTTCCTGCCATTCTGCAGAGATAAAAAAAGATCAGAACGGTTACTAAGTGGTCTAAAGAAATCTTATTTAAAGGAATAAAAGCCTAGGAAAGCAAAGAAGCTTCTCTCTGATACCAACTGTAACGCCCCGTTCCCCGAAATGAGTCCTTACCTGGAAAAGAACGTTCAGGACGTATAACACTAAATAAATATAACAATATACGTAAGCCTCTACGTCATTGTATCGAGTTAAGCAAACAGAAGCTAAAGAGAATCGGGTGAAAACTGTAAAGATACTAGAATTACAATGCCATCCGACTTTAAAAGTATAAAGGGAACTTACAACAACGAAATAGCTTACATTGTACAATATCATACAAACAGAAACAAATTTATCTTACAACATGTCTAATAAAGAAGGTACAACGAGTCTTAGAAAAGAAAGTACAACATGTCTTGAAACCAAATACAAAGTTTGATATAACATAGTTAATATGAAAAGCACAACAAGTTTTTAGCATAGCATGGCAAGGCATGATCACACATCATCCACAAAGTCATCACCAACTGGTTCAACCTGCATATGTTCTCACACAAAGCAAACATACAAACATGCAAAGAGATAAGTACAAACGTACTTAGTAAAAGGTAGAAGCTATTGAACAATTATACTTTATAACGAAAGCTTAACCATTTATTAATATTAAGTTATATTTATGAACACGACTCAAACTCTAGGGTTCACTTCATTCTCATCAACATGTCGTTAGTTCCTACATTGTTTCTAACTTAGCTTATATTTGTTACATCAAGAATTTAAGGGCACTACGCATGGTGATACTCACCACGAAGCATCTAGTTGCAACCTATTAGTGGTGCTACATTAATATCCACGGGCTAGTCCCGATAGTGTGTGTGTTCGGCGACATCCCTCCACTCGTGGTGCCCCTCAAAGGCCAGCAGAGTTATTCACTTTATACTGATCACGCCACACATCGCGATATTGTCTTGTGCCTTACAAAGGACCTTGATGTTGAGGCTTTTAACTACACAAGTATGTATGTTATTAATTGTTTACTAGCCACCTAAGTGTTTTCAAGACAAAAGCTCACTTAACATTCTACTCCCTCACTTAGGCAACTAGATTCTAACAAAGTCTATCACATACACAGACATTGATGGATACTAATCCCTCAAAGCACAAGGCCGGACATGCTCTTCCGAAGGTCCCGAACTTCAACTCTTAGTAAGAATCCATTCGGTGCCGGAACTAAACGTGTCAGAAGCTTAATCATGGCTTTGTTAGGTTTATTTGAGTCTATTAGAACAATAAATATCAATCAAAACTCAATTCGGGGTCTTAGAAACCTAGAACCGCACAAAAGGCATTTTGGCACACGCCAGGCCTCTTTGGCGCTCACTGAAGCACTTCAAGACCTTGCAGATCCTTCCGTTCAGCTTTGGCACGTGTTGAGCCACTTCAGCGTACGCTAAAACAGTCTAAACAATCTGCTTGCTTTCTGCTTCACTTCAAACACGCGCTAAGACCCTTAAGTGTGCGCTAAAACTCTCTGCAAATCCTGTTACCGTTCTGTTCCCCTTGGCGCACGCCAAAAGGGTCGAACTACTCAAATTCGGCAATTTTTTGCACTTTGCAATTCCAAACAAGATTCCAACACTTTAACATCAAATCTAACACGTAATTTCCAGCAAAATAGCAACAAATTGATAACACACAACTACCCAACATTATAAAACAATAATAGTTCAATATGAAGACCCCTTACTTGGATTCCAAAGCAAAAGCAAGCAAAAACTCCAAGCAAACCGCAACAACTCTTGATCTTCAACCCAAAACCTAATTGATCAACAATTAGACTAGAATCAACTGTGATCAATGCCTTCTAACCAACCAGAACTACGAATTGAAGAACTTAAACTACAAAAAAAGGTTCAGAATCAAAAGATTCTAAACTATGGCTTTTCTCTTACCTTTTCAAAGATCCAAACATTTGGTATCAACACGATACTCTTCTCCTACTAATTCCGTTTCTCTAATTGATTCCGAAAACCGATAAGAATTCAATGAGATGCCTGCCTTGAAGATTACTTTCTTTACTTTTCTGTTTTCCTTTTTTTTCAAAACCGGACTTCCAACTTTTCTGAGAAAATGCTTTTCTGACAACTTTCATATTAATGGGAAGTTTTATTCTTTTTCCCCAAAAATAACTTCCATGCTATTTATTATTTTTTTATAACTGTAATCCTTAAAAATATTAAATATAATATTATCTTTTCACAAAATGACATGTCTGCTCACTTTTGAAAATTAAAATATTACATTGAATACCTTGATCCGCGTGTGGTTGATTGACTGCGAAGACGCAACGATTAGATCACGAAAAGGCGACTTTTTGAAGGTAAAATTGTATGAGATCGCGGCTGTATATCTCGAGTTTGAAAAAATGTGTAATATGATATCAGACGTCTAATTAGAGGTTTTTTAAGATGTTCGAGTCGATTGAACCGAACCTTCCGCGTCAGCACCTAAGCCTCAGGCCGATCCTTACGTATAACAAAAAATGGTACAAAAATAGTCAAAATAACTATTAAAAAAACCCTTAATTACAAATCTGATTTATTATAATAAAAGATATTAATTGATCCTTAAGAAATTACTGGGTTGTAGATATTAATTACTGGGTTGATCCTTGAGAGATTAAAAAAAAGGAAAATGATTAGTACACAGAATTGTGTATCAAACTCATCCTCGAATTATGAATTTGTGGTCCAGAATTTTTATGTTTTTTTTTTTTTGCTTTAAAAGTTAAAATGTGTGGTTATAAAATGTTGTATGGATGATTTATGTGTATATTTTCTGTGCCTAAATCACTATCCTAAAAAAATAAAAAAAATAATAAAAAAAAAAAAAAAAACAAACTTAGTGGGCTGTAGAGTAATATGCCTACAGTAATTATCGTGCTCTAACAAACTCTCTCCTACTATATATGCTACAGTATATGCACAGAGCACAATTCTTCCCCCCACCATCTTTGTCAGCCGTTTCACAAATCCACAACCCAGAATTCAATCAAAGGAAGGTATTAAAAAAGAAAACCAAAAAAAAAAAAATTTAAAAAAAATTTAAAAAAAGAAAAACCCACTATTTATTTCTGTTTCCATTTTTATTTTCTTGTGATCGGAATGGCAGCTATGGAGGTTCCAGCGACGGTTGTGCATGTGCAAGGAATCGGTCCAGGTGGCGTTGGTGGTATCCTTGGTGGAATGGCAGCCACACCACCGTCGACTCCGACGCTGACACCGGCAGGGGAAGGTGTAAACGTTTCCGGTAACTCATCATTGTACGTAGGGGATCTGGACACATCAGTGGATGAAGCACAACTGTACGATCTCTTCAACCGGGTGGCTCCGGTTGTATCTGTTCGGGTCTGTCGGGATCAAGTGAAACACACTTCTCTTGGATATGGTTACGTCAATTTTAATTCGCCAGAAGATGGTCAGTTAATTTTCTTTTTTTTTTTCTTTTCTTTTTTTCTGTTCATACGTTAGAGCTGTGGTTTTAGTAGCATTTATTATTAGCATAATTAAAATAAACAATTTTATAGTGTTTTTTTCTTTTTACCAGCATTCTTTAAGATTTGATGAGTGATATGTACACCCACCAAAACACATCTCAAATCAATCGGATGAACATTCATAAATATCTACGAATTCATTTGATTGATATTAATTTTAATTTTAATGCTTATGAACATATACTTCTAAAACGGGAAGTTCTTGGATGGTGAGAGAATTTACGGTGAAATGACTCGTGAATTGATCGGAGCCACACAGTTTACGTCCAGGATAATTATTATAGAAGGAATTTTGCTTCATATAAGGTTGATGCTGGTCGAATTATTATACACTCATAGGGATAAGTTAATGCTTTTTTAATCAGTAGTTAACTGGATAGAATTCACTTTCTCCATGGAGAAAAGTCTATTATAGGAACCATAAGGGCTTGCATTGTTGTATTTATATTAATATTTATTCTGAATATTAATTATATTTTCAGTATTATCTAAGTGGGGAGGTGTAGAATGAGGATTGTACATCGAAAAGGTTGGTGTGATTTTATATTAATGGAGACATGTTCAAGTAAAAGGTATAAGACTATAAGGGCTTGTGATTTTATGAGTAGCTTGGTTTTTTTTTATTAGTTTAAGGATGAATACTTTTTTTTTGTTTTGAATCTATTACAAATTGTGTTGCTTTTCATTGTTTTGTTGGAGTAAGGTTTGGAGGATTTTATTTTATTTTATTTTGATTTATTTCGGTAAATCGTGTTTATGTGATATTCGTGTGGTTCTCTATGTTGCTTCATAAGGTTGTATGAAACAATGAGAGAATGCATTATTTCTTAATTTGGGATAGTTGTTTATATTTCGCATTAGTGTCGTGGTGCTTTGATGCAGTAACTGTTTTGTATTGCTCAATTTTCAAAGTAAATGTGGCATGAAAAATCGAAGGCCTTTTTTAGTGAAATTCTTAACTTTTACAAAGTAATTGTTGCTTTTCAACTGTTTTATGTTGTCTCCATTCCCTTAATAAGAAGTAGGAGGAATGCACCTCAACTCTAACTCATATCTTATTTGTATGTATTTTATGTAGCTTTAAATGCAAAGGAGCTTTTGAATTTTACACCAATACATGGAAAGGCTTTAAGGATTATGTTCTCCAATCGTGATCCTACAATCCGGAAGAGTGGGCATGCAAATGTCTTTATCAAGAACTTGGACGCATCGGTTGACAACAAGGCGTTGCACGACACATTCTCCGCCTTTGGAGCCATTCTGTCTTGCAAACTGGCGGTTGACAGTAACGGAAAGTCCAAAGGGTATGGATTTGTGCAGTTTGATAAAGAGGAGGCTGCACAAAACGCAATCAACCGATTGAATGGCATGCTGATAAACGATAAGCAAGTTTATGTTGGCCTTTTTCTTCGCCAACTGGATAGAAGTCGAATGAATGGATCGCAGAAGTTCACGAATGTTTACGTGAAAAACCTTCCAGTGTCTACAACAGATGACGATCTGCAAAGAATGTTCGTAAAGTATGGTTCCATCACCAGTGCAGTTGTTATGAAAGATGAAAATGGGAAATCAAGGTGCTTTGGCTTTGTCAATTTTCAGAGCCCCGATGATGCGAGTGCTGCGGTTGAGAATCTGAACGGTACCGCTATTGAAGACAAGGTTTTGTATGTTGGGAAAGCTCAAAGAAAAGTCGAAAGGGAAGCGGAATTGAAAGCTCAATTCGAACAAGAAGGAACGAATACTTACGGAAATGTTCAGTACAACAATTTATACATGAAAAATCTTGATGATAGTGTAACAGATGAAAAGCTGGATGAACTATTTTCACCATTTGGTACCATAACTTCAAGCAAGGTATGTTTGATTCACTTTCTTTTTCTTTTTTTTTGACTAATAATGGGCAAGGAGATTTTTCATCGTAATTTTTTCCGTTGTTTATGTCTCACTCTCGGATTTCATTAGGTTTTGGTTGATTCACAAGGGATGAGCAAAGGTGCTGGATTTGTGGCCTTTTCTTCCCCAGAGGAAGCTGCAAGGGCTGTAAGTTTTAGAGCAGAGGCGTTTCCCTTAGGGTTTTTCGTTATGAGTTCACTTCTTAGAAATCCTGTATGAAGTTTTGATTCATTAAATTGTTTCAGCTGAATGAAATGAACGGGAAGATCATTGGACGAAAACCTTTATATGTTGCTTTTGCCCAACGCAAAGAAGAAAGAAAGGCTAGGCTGCAGGTAAGATTAATTTCTCTATAATCATGTAATTAGCCTATATGCAATTTGGTTGAAGATGCTTGAGAAAGAGCAATCTGTTTTGTGGAATAAGTTGGAGACATATTTGGCTCAATTGCTGCACATATGGCCCATGTGTGTGTGTGTGTGTGTGTGTGTGTGTGTTTTGTGACTTCTTTATGTGATTTTTTGTTTGTGATAAATAAGTGTCTAGTTCTCTAAAACGAAGCTTGCAAGTCCTTAGTTTCTTTAGTTTCTTGCATTTGCCTCTTTTCCTTGAGCAAAGTTGCTTGTATAATATCGGTACAAGCCCGTGAGGTTATGCAGGATAGGAAAGAAAGCCATTAAAAATTGGCTAGCACGAAAAATATTGTTTTTAACGCCCATAATCGTTGTAACTTCCAGATTTCATTTTATATGTTTATGCATACAATCTGGACTAAGGAGTTTTAATTTTTTTTCTTTTCTTATTTGCCTTTGCTTTTCTTTCCTACAAAGTATAATCGAACAAATGTTATACTAAGTCGTTACTACGATTTCTTTGATTGCCTGATGGAAACCGGTGTTTGTTTGTTAGGCATATTTTGCTCAACTGCAAGCATCCGGTGGAATTGCACCTCTGCCGACAGGAATTCCTGGATTCCTTCCTGGAGCACCACCACAACGGCTTTCACCTTCTCACCTTTATTACGGTCATGGAGCTCCCGGCGTTCTACCACCACCACCACCACATGCTGCCGGCTATGGATTCCAACAGCCACTCTTGCCAGGAATACGGCCTGCAGGCTTTGCCTCCAACTTCATTATGCCCTACCAACTTCGACGCCTAGGACAATCAGGACAACATAGGTTCGGTGGAAGAAGAGGTGCCGGTCCTCATCAACAGGTGCAGTATGATAAACTGATAAATCTACGGTTCTATGTCGCTTGAATCATCACAAAATGTTGTTTTGTTGTTGTTATTATTAGTGGGTGCAGCAAAACCCGAATCAAGGTTTGAACAGATATGTATCCAATGGAAGGAACGGTCTCGACCCTTCAGCTGATCCACCACAAGGTTTGATGGGGGGACCATTAAGACCTGTGACGGCCTATGATGCATCCGGCATACCAGTGCCTCCCTTAGGACGGTCCGGCCCTGTGGCTGTCTCCGGCCTCGCTTCTGCTTTAGCTTCTGCATCACCAGAGGATCAACGTCTGGTATGTTTTCGTAATTGTTGATGATTCACTTTTACGACAAAAACATATCTCATGATGAAAAATGATGAACGCGGGATTTTTGTTTTTTTGTTTTTTTCCGCAGATCCTGGGAGAACATTTGTTTCCTCTTGTGGACCGCCTCGAGCATGATCAGGCAGGAAAAGTAACGGGTATGCTATTGGAAATGGACCAGACAGAGGTGCTACACCTCATTGAATCTCCTGATGCTCTCAAGAAAAAAGTTGTCGAGGCCATGAATGTGCTTCGTTTAGCAGCGTCTGCTCCTTCTGATGTTGCTGATCATATTCATTCC
The DNA here is from genome assembly GCA_024500145.1 of Gentiana dahurica var. dahurica. NCBI lineage: Eukaryota > Viridiplantae > Streptophyta > Magnoliopsida > Gentianales > Gentianaceae > Gentiana > Gentiana dahurica. Next base: position 51,026,299 of record CM044901.1, read on the forward strand.
TTATCTTCCAGTAACTGATTTTTTTCATAATTTTTCTTTAAAAGCGAGTGGGAAAACAAAAAAAACAAAAAAAAAAACCATGGTTCTTCCTCGCCATGGTCCACGTAGGAACATTGGTTGTTCTTTCCGTGAGGAATGAATAACCATTGCTCCTAGCTCGTGGAGGTGGAGGTTGAAGGATTTCTCAGACCCGGTCGTTTCTGAACATCATTTTTGTCCTTTGGGTGGGTTTCTAAATATCTAACTTTTTGATCTAGGAAATTTACCGCATTACTGCAGGCCTGCGGCCCCTGAATTTAGGGGATCTTCGTTTGAAGATCAGCAGGATGTTTCTTAACATTAATTTAACCTTTACTTATTTTATTGAGACTTGTAGGAATATCTGACTTGGATTATATTTTCAGTATTTCTTCCTGTTGTGGGATGTGATACAATACATACAATAATATAAAAACTGGATACTAAACTATGCTTGTTGTTTTCCATAACGTATTTTCACAAGTTAATGATTTGTCGTGCTTCTTTCTTTCTGTGATTTTAATCCTTTTTCTTCTCCAGTTCCTAGATGTGCTATTCTAATGAAAGCCCAGCGGTGTAGTGCTAAAGGCATAGACAACGTATACCGAGTCTGATCCGGATACCGAGTCTTTAACCGGAAAAGGAGCACGTATATAATTAAAATAAATGGATTATATACGTGAGTCTGACATCATCAACACCAGAGAACAAGTAGAAAATGAAAACAGAGACTTGGGAAACTCAAAAGATTACTAAACCATCCAAAGACATATTACACAAGATTGAATATTCATTCAAGTATAACAATCATTTCTTTACAACCTAAATGTACGGCCATCTCAAACTATTATAAAAGGAAAAGGAAAGATTTTATACCATTAATACAACAAAATAAAAGAGAGATAAAACTTCGACAGCTGCGATTTCGGAAATCACTCTTAAGCGATCTCGAACTCAACCTACAACAAAACCACCCCAATAATAGCGGAGTAAGTACAAATGTACTTAGTAAAGGGTAGAAGCACCGAATCTACACACGCTGTATCACAAGGAGTATCAATAATATTAACAAGTACAAACGTACTTAGTAAATGGTAGAAGCACCGAATATACACACGATGTATCACAAGGAGTATCAATAGTATTAACAATATCACAGGGAAGATCAAACAACATAATAACACATATATTTCACTGGTTCACAACACTCTACTAGTCTCACTTATAGACTCAACCAAATAAGCTATTTATTACACATTAATCCAATGACTCTTTATCGGGTGAGAATGCACTGAGACATTTCTTCAACACCTCTATAGGACATGATTTCTAACCATGTGGAATATTACGCGAGTCCGGTTGATTTCTAATCATGTTGAGGCGTAATAATTCCGTGAAGCAATGTATAAACGTGCATTACCAAGGACTAACATGTTTTAGCTTTTAGACAAGTCAAGCACGTATTCAAGCGATTAATCTAACCACCTAAGTTCATCGCACATAAAAGGGCTTCCTAAGGACCACTAGACCTTAGACAAACTCTACATTACACTACTTAGCACATTGCACACAAATATTAGAATCTAATCCAATATCAACGAGGCTCAGGAATAAGGTTTCCGGTGATCCCGAGTTTCTCCCCGCAGAGGGTCTCTACAAAGTGTTGAGCCGAATACACCAGAAACCGAACCATTAACTTTGTAATGTTACATGTAAGACATTGAAACTCAAGTCAACATCATGTAAGGCTAAATGAGAAGTGTTCCAATGCTCCCGTGAGACACGGTGCGGAGCCAAAACCACTAGAACACGCATATTTCACTTTACAACATTCCATATAAGGCTTTACACTAAGGCATGCTTGAAAAGAGAAACATTCCACGAACTCTCTGTTTTGATAGGCCCGCGCCTAGCTCGTCATAGGCACGCGCCCATGACCATTTTTGCCTAGAAAATCAGCCAACACTCTAGGATCAAATTCCATGTTTCCTTCACCATTTCAAACACTAAATCTACTCCAAATCCATACAAAAATAATACGAAAATTATTCTACAACATGCTTGTAACATTATATAAGATCTAAGCACCAATATAACATGAAATTCAAGCCAAAGTGATATGAGATTACTCTAAAACATGCTTGAAATGAAAAGCTACATTTAAACACAAAAATAACACATTTAGATTTGGTTGAACACCACTTTACCTCAGTCTCGTGAAGCAAGTTGAATCCAAGCAAGAATCTTCAAGAAAACTCTATGAACACCACTTGAATCTTCAAGAAAACTTAGATACATAAGCAAAACTCCATGAATCTAAGCAACCCACTTTGACTCTACAACCAAACGTAGTTCTACGATTACTACAACATTTTTAACATTATTTAGCTAAAAAACACCCAAGAACACTTGTAGATCTAGAGAATGGGTTTTCGAAACTCTTACCAGATAGGAGTAAAACATGTATCAAAATGAAGCTCTCATCATGGGAAGCATTTTGGTGTGATTATTTTGTGATTTCGACGGCCAGATTGATTGGTCAGGGAAATATCCTTTTTCTTCTCTCTTTCTTCCTTTTGTTTACCAAATAAAAAAGTCATACTCCTTTTGAGTTTCTAGTTTTAAAGCCATAACAAACACAGTCTAACGATAAGGCACATGAACCATCAATAATGCATTTGTCAAGACTTGAGAAAACTCTAAATTCAGCCCTTTCAAGAACCTTACAACCTTTTATGTCTCAGCATAATCAACAAACACCTTGAGGACATCACAATGACACCTAGGTTCACACTTACAAGCAGATTCCGGTCTCATGAAGGCAATTTCATCCCAAACCTTTTTCATCTTGGTAAAATAGATAGTAACATCCATATCCCCTTGTTTAATGGTATGAACTTCTTCTAACAAATCAGAAATTCTAAACACATCATGTCTAGAAATTCAAGCCTCAAAATCCAACCATATCTCCCTAGTTGTGGCCTTGTACATAACACTTTGTGCAATAGATGGAATAACAGAATTGATTAACCAAGAATTAACGAAGGCATTGCACTGCTGCCATACCTGAAAATCTAGAGAATCGGGAGTAGGTCGAACTATAAATCCATCTATGAACCCAATCTTGTTCTTGGTAATCAGCAAACTCTTCATTGAACTGCTCCAAGGATGACAATTCTTGTTATTTAGAGGAGGTTGAACCAGAATTAGTGAGGGATTTTCACTAGGATGCAAATACAACAGATTACCCGGCAAAATCTGTTTGTTTTGTGCAACGTCCATTGAGTAAACTCCAAGAAGAAACATCAACAGGAAAATCTCAAGTAGAACAGTAAAATCAAAGCAATTGGAGGACAATTCTCCAAGAATCAGAGATGAATCACTAGAACATAATCTATAAAAGCTCTGATACCATGTAGAAAATCTAGGCACAAACCCATGTAAGAGGAGGGGTCTTACCCCCAAAACCTAGGTTGTGAGGTGAGGGAAGTCCATCTCATAATATGGTGGGTGATACAATAACAATTGCCCAATGTAGACAATTTTAACACGCCCCCTCAAGTGTTGGCTTATAAAGAGTCTGGGCCACATGACACACAAGGCATATAAGGGCACTATAAGGGTAACAAGAGGCCAACACTTGCACAATAAATTGGTAGTTCCGATACCATGTAGAAATCTTCGAATTAAAGCAAAAGAACGCCAAAAAACGAAGAAGGAGAAAATATCAATAATGAGGGGAATCACCATCAATAGTGACAGTATAATGTGCTGAACAAAGAATTGCAGCTGTTTGCATTCTAATCAATTGTGAATCACTAAAATTAGTGTTTCTGATGTAAGATACATCTTATATAGGTGTTGTAACATTAACTTAACCACCTTTAATCAGTGCTTCTATGCTCCTAACTAACTCATTAACCAACTTATTGAGCTAAGTGTTTGATCAAAGCCTCAATGAGTTGTTTAATGAACTCCTTGCTTCTTCATCATGTTGATTCAATCATTTTATCTCCAATACACAATAAACTTTCACAATGTTGATTATGATTGACGTCATATCAATCAATAAACCGCATATCATAATCAGTGACGTAAAAATATTTTATTGTATTTTATCATGATATAATTGTTGCCAATATAATTTTTTTTTGTGGGGGTTCATTTCCCTTTTTAACCTTTTCTATTTCCTTTTCGCCGAAAGAAAGTGGAATAAATTCCAACTCCAAAACCCCCTGAAAACCCACAATCGCAACCTGCAAAAAGAATGGGAGGAGCAGGGAGAGCTCTGCTAAACCTCAGTTACTATTCCCCTCCTCCAACAACCCGATTCTCTTTATCCCTTCTTTCCACTCCTAAACGCTTCTATTTTCATAAATACAAATTCTTTCCACCTCCAGCTAAGAGGAATTTTCTAGGTTTTAGGCCCCTATGCTCTACCACCACCACCACCACCACCACCATTACAAAAGAAGAGGATGCTTTTCAACCCTTAAAGCATTCTATTCTTCTTGAAAGACTCAGATTAAGGCACCTTAAAGATTCTGCAAAAGATGCAGGGATTGAAGATAAGAAGTCAAAAATCGAATCATTAGGGGATAAAAGTGAAAGTGGTAAAAGTGAGGGGGCAAAAAAGAAGAGTAAGAAGAATGAGGTGTTGGCTTCGAGTTTTGAGGAGTTGGGTTTGACCGAGGAGGTTATGGGGGCTTTGACTGAGATGAATATCTCTGCTCCTACTGAAATTCAGTGTATCGGGATCCCTGCTGTGCTTGGAGGGAAGAGTGTAGTCTTAGGGTCCCACACTGGTTCTGGCAAGACATTGGCTTACATGTTGCCTCTTGTGCAGGTTAGAGCAATCCTGGGCTTATTTTCAATGTTCTGCTTTTGTGTTTGAAATTGAATCATGTTAATGTGTAGTTTGAGGATGTTGATGAAAATGTGTTAAGGGTTCTTGTTGGAAAGATGAATATGCTTGTGATCTTTCTTTCTTTGTAGTTATTGAGAAAAGATGAGATGTTGAATGGTATCCTTATGAAGCCCAGGCGGCCACGTGCTGTGGTATTATGCCCTACTAGGGAGCTTTGTGAACAGGTTTATGTCTCCATTTGAATGAACATGTATCATGATATGAGTTATTTATTTATTTATTTACTATTTATATTATTATATAGTAATTCGTAGTTCTGGTTACTGGTGCAGGTGTTTCGGGTGGCAAAGTCTATTAGCCACCATGCTAGATTTAGGTCTACAATGGTAAGTGGTGGTGGACGTTTAAGGCCACAAGAAGATTCATTGAACACTCCGATTGATATGGTAGTAGGAACTCCTGGGAGGGTTCTCCAGCATATTGAGGACGGCAACTTGGTTTACGGTGACATTAAGTACTTGGTAACTAGCCCCACATTCGACAACCACCATTTTTAGTCTTTTGCAAACATTACAGGAGTAAGCTTTACCTTCTTCATCATTGGTGAGATGCCTGCCTGAAAATGTTCTCTTTTGGTAGGTTCTGGATGAGGCAGATACCATGTTTGATCGTGGATTTGGTCCTGATATCCACAAATTTCTCAGTCCATTGAAGAATCGTGCAATGAATGCCGATGGTGCAGGCTTTCAAACCGTTTTGGTCACTGCTACAATGACAACGGTATGCAAATTTATCTACTTTTTTTTGTTCATGTATGCTAAGTTTGAAGATATATTCCCAAAGTGTGTGCCAGATTTAGGTGTCTATCTTGACAAGATATCTAAAACCCCGGGTTGAGTTCTTATTTTTGTCAGAGTTGTGTTTACATGACCAGATGTTACTAAATAAATGATCAAAAGAAAAAATGTATTAGCATAATAGACTCTTCATCACAAGAAATAAGATTAAAGTGATATATTTTTCTTTGAAATTCAACAGGATTGCTAAAAATCTATTCATGATCACAAGTGAACTATTTTAAAACTAGGGGTTAAACATTAAAGTGAAGTTCATGTAATTGTGATTTTAAATTACTGTATTGTTGGTTATTTTTATAAACATCATCGCTTGTTTGTAATTTGAGGCTTTATTCTTCACAATGTAAGAAAATAAACCAATTTTTTTATAGGATTTAGGAGGTGAAATTTGTGTAAAGAAGCACTATTGCTAAGGGAAACTTGAGTAATTTACGTCTTAAAGCTAGAAAGAGCCATAACCATAATCCATAAGTTTTCACTAGCTTACATCATGCTTACTCTTCTTCTACATTTTATTTTTTATTATTTTATAAAGTTCAAACAGAAGCGCATTTTCAATTGACGGGGAAGATTATGTTTTCTGATCAATGTATAGGCATAAAAATATCAGTATGAATGACCCCTAAACGTTGGTAACTGGTTCCCCACCATTCCCCATTCCTTTACGAGAACCATTTCCCGTGCTGAGGTAACTCATTTTTATACAAGAATGTTGATAGTGTGCCAAACTTTAGAAATTCTGCTCCATTAGCTATACACAATTGTGTAATCCATGCTGGCAAATTGTTTCCTTTTTTTTTCTTTTTCTTTTTCCAGAGCCATGCAACATTAAGCTGTATTACATTTTGCAGGCTGTGCAAAAGCTAGTTGATGAGGAGTTTCAAGGGATAGTACATCTGCGCACTTCTACGTTGCATAAGAAAATTGCCTCTGCACGGCATGATTTCATTAAGCTTTCAGGTTCAGAAAACAAGCTTGAAGCTCTTTTACAGGTCTATCTTGCAGCCTCTTCCCTGTTGCTTTCTCTAGCTAAGACGTATGTAATTTGATTACCCCCCTTTTCCAATATGAATTGCTTGCTTAATGGGTTGTGAACGCTGTATTTCTTTTGCCCATTATTGACTTCCTTCTGTGCTGTTATTGATGCATCTGGCACACAATTAAAAAAAAAAAAAAACAATAAAATTCAGCTGGAAAATATTGTGCCCTTTAAACGTGGAAAGGGAAAAAGTGAACACTCGACAATCAAGTTATACTCAAACTTCCGTTCATTTAGGTCCTATTGATTGAAATGTTCTTTTTGTGGTTGACGGGAGTCCAGGCTGTAATCTGTTTCAAATAGGATATCTACTTAAGTCATAAGAAAATCATATAGAGATTGATATATGGGTTTCGGATTTGTGATACTCTTGTGAATTGTGATTTTTTGGGTTATTCTCCCCAAAGTTTTGCTCTTTCTAGGCAATGCTTCAGAATTTAGATGAAATGGGAAGTAGTTTAAGCCGCATTTTTGTATGATATTCTGTTGCTTTTGATATTGAACTGTTGAGTAGTCTGTTTTTGTGTACCTTTTTCATGGTGATAAGATCTATACAAGGAATGTTTGGAGGTTCCACCTTTTCTTGGGACAGAAATTTCTAGTTTTGGTTTTCCATTGGGATTTTTCCTAAATGCGCAGGTCCTTGAACCAAGTTTAGCAAGAGGCAATCGTGTAATGGTTTTCTGCAACACTTTGAATTCAAGTCGTGCTGTGGATCATTTCCTGAATGAGAATCAAATTTCTACTGTCAATTACCATGGAGAGGTTCCAGCCCAAGAAAGGTGAGATTAGGACAGACAGATTTTCTTGGGAAGTCATTTGAAATTAGCATTTTTAATTTTTTGTTTAGGTGTGTGAACGACTAAATGAGTCGAGTCGATCCAAGTCAAGCATATTAAATTAATTTCGAGCACGAGTTTGTTGAATACAAGCTCGAGCTGAGATTCAAGGAAGGTTTAAAAACTCATGATGAAACATAGTTATCAAGTTAAATAGGACTTCGGAAATATTTTGAATTATCATAAGATAATAAAAAAGTGTCATTTTGGACTGTTAATCTATCAAATAGTTTATTGAAGTATCAAAAAGAAAAATTCTGATTTATATTTGAATGATCATCCGTAAGATTTCTAATACAAGTGTTTGATATCTAACAAGATAACCGAATTCTATCCTATGAAACTAATCTAAAATCAAGGAAAACATTGTTAATTGATATAAAAATTTGCATAGGCTATTTAAAAAAAGAAAATTGAATCAATATTTAGGGATAAATATGCATATGAATGCACGTATATATACACATAGTTAATTCTTACAAAATAAGGATTCGAGCTTGTGAGTAGTCGAGTCGAGTGTTGAATTGCTTGTGTGTTCCTCGCTCGAGTAGTCTAGTCGAGTGTTGCATTGCTTGTGTATGGACCTTTTAATGTTCATGTTTGAGCTGATTTAAGTCGAGTGAACCGGGATACCAAAACCGAGCGGATCCCAAGCTATTCACCAGTAGCCCGTTTCACTCGCATCATTATTTTTATAGATGAATTTGAATACTTGATTCAGCATTTTCAGCTGTAGTATATAGCCATCTGTATTTAGGAAACTTGATTGTTCTGGATGAAGTCTTATTCGTTTTCAATATGGATGAAATAGGGTTGAAAACCTGCAAAAGTTTAAAAGTGATGAAGGAGATTGTCCAACCTTGGTCTGCACAGACTTGGCTGCTAGAGGACTCGACTTGGATGTCGATCATGTTATAATGTTTGATTTTCCCTTGAACTCTGTAAGAATGACTCTTTGCTGTTGTTTTTTTAAATATTTTTTATTTTTAGTTTTTAGTTTTCATTTTCATTTTTGCAGCTGGTAAATACATTTCCCCTTTTTCACAATGTCCTTTGATACTTGATATATTTAGATTGATTACCTCCACCGCACCGGAAGAACTGCTCGTATGGGGGCAAAAGGTACGTATACCATGAACATCATTTTACTTTATTTTTTGTGTGACTGATTGATTACTTTCTGCCTTGTGGTTTACCATACATTGGGAGGACCTTTGTGAAAAATTAATCTCCTTTTACCTTTTTGAGGTTTTGAATCAAAGGATACAATGCCAATTCCGTGCAAATAACAAAGAAAAAGGATTTTATTTTGTTGAAATTTTGAAGATTCACGTTTACCTCTAATGTTCTTTATATATATATATATTCATCCTCATCCTTCTCCAGCCTCCTCCTCACCCTCGGAATAACACATTTCGTGGTGTTTTTTTGTTTTTGTTTTTTGTCGGAAGCTTCTTTTGGCCGGAATTCACATTTTACTTTCTACTTTCAAACCTCTCGAAAGTAAAAGCAGTTTGATTTTCCACGTATGGAGGTTTTCTAAACATATGGTACACCTTACGGCAAGATTTATTTACCTACCCTTTTATGTTTTCGGTTGCTTAAAATAAAAAAATACGATGCATATGATCATCTATTGGCAACTATTACAGGAAAAGTAACGAGTTTGGTCGCTAAGAAAGATGTGCTTTTGGCAAAGCGTATTGAAGAGGCGATAGCAAAAAACGAGAGCTTAGAGTCCCTGTCTTTAGATAGTGTTAGAAGGGATAATGCAAGATCTCGTTTAACCGATGAGAATGGAAAGAATGACAAGTTGCTAAAAGGTTCTAAGAGGAAAGACAAATCCAAACCTGTCGTGGTCAAATCAACTGATAATCTTAAGGCTAAGTCCAAACCCTCAGGTAAAGCTGCTGCCAATAGAACCACAAAGAGCTTTTCGAAATCTCCAAAGGTGTCTTTTAACTCGAGCGGCTCGAAAGAAAGGCCTGGTGGTGGTAAGAAACAACGGGATGGCAAGAAGTCGGGTGGTGATTCATCACGATCCCCTAAGGTGGTGTCTTTTAATTCAAACAGATCGAAAACAAAACCTGCTACCGGTAAGAAACAACTTGAGAGCAAGAAGTCGAGCGAGTTGGGTTCGTCTCCTCCGTCAAAACTTAATGTTGTTGGATTTAGGGGCCGAAGTTCATTGTCGGTAGCTCAAAAAGTTTGAAGATTGATGTCAAACGAAACGACTGAATATGGGGGTTCTTAAAAGACATGTTCCGGATTTTAACTTTTGATACACGACAGCTTTTGACGGGGCCGGAGAGTTGATGTGGCCATGCGACTAGAGTCGGTTCACACGTTTGAATCGTGGAAACAATTTCTTGTACAAATTTATGGGCCTAAATTGGACGTCTTGACGTTGTCTTGATCTGGAAATAGTCGCAAGTCATAGAGAATCAATGGATTCATGGAAGATGTTTCAATGCACCCACCGGGTTGTTAATTTTGTATTTATGTTTGGCAACTTTTAAATTAGAACTGATTTTAACAATTTGAAAGCTTAATAAGAAATATATTCTTGCATTATCAAACAATAATCTCCTCTCTAGACAGAATTAATATTTAAGCAAACGATAATTGTAAAGCTGATTCATAGCAAATAGACAGGACATGCTACTCCACACTGGACTGACTATATATAAAAGATTTTCGAGGAACTGGAAAATCTAGTTCTGTAGTTTTGTAGGATGTGATCAAAGTTGCCAAATATTTATTTATTTATTTATTTCCATGGGAGCGCACGAGGCGGCGCGGGCGCGGGCAGGGGGAGAGTATTAGCGGCAGATGGAACGATGTTCCTTGTGTATCATAAATAATGACCCCGGAAAAATCGGGTAACTGGCATTTCCCTCCCATCATTATATTTTTCTTCCAAAGCATAATGCCTTCACCGCCAGTACTGTACGCGACGGCGGCGCTTTCGTCGCCAATATCTCCAAAGACATGAAATGCTTCATGAATATTACCTTGTGGAGGGTTGAGTTGTATGACTGGATCGTCTTCGTTATTGGCATCATAACCGTAACAAGCAGCTGCTCGCCATTTCCGCCATTTTCTGGTGGTGTGTGTTTTTGTACTTGTTGCACACATGAACAACGCAAAAGCAATTAATAAGAGGGAACCGAAGGCGGCAATACCCGCCACATGATCTGGTGGGGTAGTTAGGTTGTGGTTGAGGAGTATGTTTCGAGCCATTGATGATCGATCGATGAAGAAGATGGAGTTGAGGTTTTATTTATTGTTTGTCTGTACTACTAGTGTCAGGCATGCGATGCGATGAGATTAATTTATACCAGCTTATTTTGGCATATGCATTTTGAAATTGGTGTACTTAGTTAGAGGATTAGCTGTAATGGCATTGGTGCAGTGTTTTAGGTGGGTGGGTCAAATGTTATATTACCTAAATTATCATATGCTCTTGTTCAGAATTATGATTACTTTCTTGACTAATGAAATATTCCGAAATGTAATCAGCTAAAATCCAATTTTTAATACTTAATAAAGAAATATGACATAAAATTTGAAAAATTTATAAAAAGTACAAAATAATATTCGCTGGAAATATATTTTAGGATTATGCGGAAAATCAGAAATGTCATAAAAGCCGAATATGTCGACAAATTAGCAGAGTTTTATTGTGATTGTCTAATTAGCATGTCCTTTTACAAAGGGAAAGGTGCCGCTATTTATAGGCGTAAATACAACGGTTAAAGAAAGCAATAAACGTGGGTGACGTGGCAGCCTTTAATTGGTCGGGATCCTAGGTAACCGTCGTGGATTGAATGTCGTAACAGTTGAGATTTAATTGATGTTTCCTGTTGAGCGGGCTTGGTCTTAGTTGGGGGACGAGCATGTCGCCCACCAATGCTCATCGCCGACCTGTCAAGGGCGGGTTGGATGCTTTGCAGATCGACGCTCTTGGGTCCTGCTATGATAAATATCGCTAAGGCTTTGGGTAAGTTGGATGTGATCTCGACCCGGCATGGCTTATGAAGATGCGGGTCATGGGCTGAGGACCCTGTGTCTCTTGGACCTAAACGATTAGGCGGTCACTACTTTTACAGGTGACAAAACAACTCATAAAATCACCAGCACAATGAACGGGGTTTGGATAGATAACAAGGGGCACATCGCGACAACCTTCCTCTTGAGTTTTTATTTTTCTTTTTTTATAATTACTGATAGTTGAAGCGTGAACAAAATTATTGAATAGACGGAAAACGATTTTTCCAAATTTGAATGAAAGGGGTGGTTAATGGTCTAGAAAAACCAGTTACTCCCAGGCCCCAGCAGCAACAGTACTCCGGCTACTACATTCTTTCATAATAAATAAATAACAAGAGGGTCACCATAATTATTTATTTCATTACCAAATGATAATTCTTCATCACAGCCCGGGAACAAAGGGCCGTAACCTTAAAAGTTCAGTGTTTGGTTCGTTATACCTTTCAAATTCAAACCATTTTCGGTTAGCAAAAAAGTTGTCTTCATCCTCAAAATGCAAGGTGGCATCAGAGGAAAGAGGTTCCGTCGTTTTTGTTGCTGAGGCAGCTGACATTTTCAGCCGGTACTTTTTTGCCATCGATACAGCTTCAGCATATACTTTCTGCATGCACACAGAAGGAAACGTAAAACACTGAAGGTAGATATATACACCCAGTTAAAGTGAGACTACTTTTTGCTAACTAACCTCTTTGTTTGATAAAAACAACCCTGGTTCCCTTTCAAGGTCAGCTATACTGCAATTGACCAGATTACAATGAATCAATCAGCAGTTTTGCAATTCGAACGGCGCAACACATAATTTGCTTCAGCAATGAAATGCTTTGTGGTATGTACAATAATTGTTTATACTCTTTGGAAGAATCAACTTATGGAATCTCGTATGGAATCATTACATCTCATGCAATTATCAAAATGAACACCCACCGTGCCATCCGTCACCTATTATGGAATCTCGTCTATTTCATATCATTGCGTGCTAAATATAATTAATAATGGAATGCGTCAAACGAGCCGTTATATTTTACCTGAGAGATATTTTGTCAGGAAACATTGACTTGATAACCATAACTTTAACCTTCTCATTAACTGCCAGAATGTCACTAACAGAAGCAATCCGTCCTCGAGTGATGTTTGAGATATGGAGCAACCCACTAACAAGAAAATAAAGGGCATACGAAATTACTAAGTTTTAAATAAAACAGGGCAAGTATCAAGAAATTAAAACCTCATTTCAAGATGCAAAATATTTTCAAAAAAGGGGCTGCTAGGCATTAGAGATTTATTACATAGAGTTTCCTCCACTATCTTAGTATATCTTAGTCTGGTCAAGGTGGTTTCACCCCATTTTCCATTTATAGTCCTAGTTATCATGCTAGAGTATTCTTTTTAGGATTACGTATATGCAAAATTTATCGAAAGCTCCCCAATTCACACAAATAATGCAAAAGACAAAACTGATAAGCTTTTCTTGTTTGCAAATGATATTTGAGTTCTTGGATAAGTAAATGATAAGTATCATGGAGCGTAAGGCTTCTAGGGTTTCGAAGCTAGGTTTTCGGAGGTAGAAACAGGGGACTGGGGAGAGGAATAGGGAGGAGAAGAAGATAGGAGAATCAGGAGGGAAAAATAGAGGATTTTATTAATAACAAAGAAGATGATTTACAAACTAAGAGACCAGCCTTTATTTACTAGGCTGCCTCATCCTCTATACAACTCATATAGCCAACCAACTAACAAGCTAACTAACTATCAGCTAACCCTAGGGTCCTAACATCACCCTCCCCTAGAAGAACTTCCTTGACCCCAAGGAAGAGGGAAGTCCGGAAACTGAGCCAAAATGAAGTCTGCATCTTCCCAAGTTGCCTGATCTTCTTCTAGATTGAGCAACTTAACTTTGCACTGCACATCTGCTTTGTTATTCCTCTCTTCACTGACTGAATCTCTAGGATATCTTTCAGGGTTGATGACCATCTGTCCATCCTCTGTTGTCACTGGCAGATTGGCAGAGGGGTGAATCTATGCTCCTATGTATTTCTACAACATGGATACATGAAAAACTAGATGAATTTTGGCATCCTGAGGCAATTGGAGCTCATATGCCACAGCATTGACCCTAGCCACAAATTTTTAGGGTCCAAAGTATCTTGCAGGTAGCTTGAGGTTCTTTCTTAAAGCTACTGAGTTCTGTCCGTAAGGCTGCATCTTCAGGAAGACAAACTCACCCACCTTAAACTCCTTCTCTTTTCTCTTTCTATCTGCATAACCTCCAACTAATCCCTCAATTCCCTTGAGATGACTTGATAAGTTTCAAGAACTCTTCAACATCTGCATAGGATTCTTGAGCAAAACTCCCCAAAGGTAAACACATAGGCGAGTATCCATACTGTTGGAATATGAGATATATGTGTATTGTAAATAAAAAGGGTATAATTGTAATTGCAATTTTTTAATGAACAACAGGCGTACTTTTGTGTCATAGTCAGCCCATGTTGGGCAGTAGGGCTTAGAGAAAGAGGCGGCTGAAGTTATCTTGGAGGAGGGGCTAAGTTAGCTTACTTATCCTAGAATTTAAAAGCTAGCATGTGCTAAGTAATAAAGATATACAAGAATTTTTCCTCATGTTTTTACACAAATAAAATAATATTAATCAACAAATAAAATAATATTAATTCTCTCACCATCAACAAATAAAATAATATTAATCAATTCACTTTATTCACACACTACACTATTTAACCATTACTTTACAATATAATACTTCATTAAAATTTCTCTCGCCAATCATTTCTTAAACTACACAAATATCAATACAAAATTTCAACTTTATAATCATTATTTCACTTTATTTTATTTCATTAAAATTTCTCTCACCAATCATTTCTTTATCTACACAAATTTCAATACAATATTTCAACTTTATAATCATTACTTCACTTTATTTTATTTTACTTTCTCTCTCCTAAACCCATTAAACCCCAACCTAACCCGAAACCAAACAGAGCCCTACTGTCTTCAAAAGATGCCCCCAGAACTCTGAAGTAAACACTTTGCTCCCTGTCACTGGCAATATTCCTTGGCACATATTCTGTTGTATACCCTTTTTCCATAGCACTAAAATGGCTGGATTTAGTCAATCTGTCAATATTCCTTGGCAGCACCTATTCTGTTATATACCCTGTTTCCATAGCTATAAAATGGCTGGATTTAGTCAATCTATCAACTATCACAATAATAACCTCCTTTCCATTAGATTTTCGCAACCCATCTATGAACTCCATGTTAATTTGTGACCATGCATGGAGCAACTTAAGACTTGTCATGGATACATTTGCCCTGTTGGCATGTGCTATATTTTTGCACCATTTTCTGAACTTCCTGCTTCATGTGGGGCCAATAAAACAGCCTCTTGATTCTACTGTAACAAGATCTAACCCCTGAATGACCACCTATAGGACTAGAGTGTAACTGCTCCAATAATTTCTACCTGAGGTCACAATTAGGTCCCACATAAATCCTCCCTTGTATCTCGGAATCCCTTCCTGGATGGACAAACAGGGATCTGAGGTTGTTGCAATCATCAGAGCCCTTAGTTTTTCCTCAACAACTACATCACCTTTGTAGCTAGAACTTACTTCATTCATCCAAGAAGGGGATGCTGAGCTTATAGCTAACAGTTGTCCCGGACTGTGGTCCGGCTTAGACAAGGCATATGTTAACCACATTGTCGCTTCCTCTCTTGTATTCTATAGAAAAATCCAATCCTCTCATATTGGTCACTCCTTTCTGTTGCATGCGAGTGGTTGCCTTCTGAACTAGGAGAAATTTGAGATTATGTTGATCAGTTTTGATGGTGAAATGGCCGTCTTGTATGTACTGTCTCCACTCAGTCACTGCCATCGCCAACAACTCTTTCTCATAAATAGACGACAGTCCTGACTCCTTAGATTTAAAAGCCTTGCTTAAGTAAGCTTCTTCCCTGTAACAGTACTACTCCAAGACCCTTGCTGCCTGCATCAGTCTCAATACAGAAGGGTTGTTCAAAATCTGGAAGAGTTAAGACAGAAGGTCATGGCTCTTTTCAACTTCTGAAATGCTTCATTGGCAGTTTGGTTCCACACAAACACCTCTTTTTTCAATAGCCGAGTCAAAGGTTTGGTCATAACTCCATAATGGGGGACAAACCTCTAATAGAATCTAGCGAGGCCCAATAATCCCTTCACTCTGTCATGTTCTGGCGAAATGGTCAGTTTGTCATGGCTTTTATCTTCTCTGGATCTGCAAACACCTGATCATCTTGTATGATATGGCCAAGGTATTCAACATTGTCTTGGACAAAGGAACACTTGGCCATCTTGGCATAGAACTAGTTCTTTCTAAGAATTCCAAGTACCTCCCTCAAATAATTCACATGCGTTTGCATGTTTGCACTGAATATCAAGAAGTCATCAAAGAATACTGTTGAAAGGATTAGGGTTCTGAATAATATATTTTATATTTATATTTGATTGTTTGTAATGTAGCCATAAAATAAGGCAAGTATTATTAGGGTTTAGTGAAGGCGGCGTGGTTGAGAGTCCAGAATTCTAAGGTTCCTAAATTTTAAGAAGATTAGGGCTTCCACCTTTTGTGTAATAAAGTGCTGCAGTCATTGAATAAAATAAGAACATTTGTTCTCTTTTACCTTTTCCAACATGTTACCAAATCATAGCCGACAAAAACCCTAAAATTACCTTAATTTTGAAAAATGAATTACGGAGCAGGCTTTTCAGGAGAGCTGACCAAGACAGGCTCTTCTGGAACAACTGGATCCGGAGCAACAACTGGTGTAGAGGATGGGAATTCTGCAAATTCGCCTTCTACAATCCTGGTGTCATGAAAGCTAAATGGAAAAAATTATCTTGAGTGGTCCCAAACCATCAAGTTAGCAGTGGATGGAAGGGGTAGACTCGGTTTTCTGACTGGTGCAACCAAGGAACAAATGATCTAAAGCATGGAACTTGGAAATCTGAATATTCCCTGACCATAATAAACTCAATGGAGCCATCCATTGCCAGGCCACACATGTTCTTTCCCACTGCCAAGGAAATATGGGAGATCGTGAAGGAAATGTACTATGATCTGGAGAATTCATCCCATATCTATGAACTGAAAAACAAGATCTGGGGATCAAAGCAAGGAACCAGGGATGCCACTTCATACTATAATGATACAGTGGCCCTGTGGCAAGAAGTAAGAACTTGACCTCTGCCACGATGATGCTTAGGACTGTCCAGGAGACGGTGTAAAATTCCACAAACGGGAAGAGAATGAAAGAGTTTATTCATTCTTGGCAGGCCTCAATCAAGATCTGGATGAGGTCAGGGGGGCATTTTGGGAAGGAATCCCTACCATCACTCTGGGAAACCTTTTCAGAAGTAAGAAGGGAAGAATCCAAACGCAAAGTGATGCTGGGACCAGGACACCATGATGAAGAATCCAAACGCAAAGTGATGCTGGGACCAGGGCACCGTGATGCGGACTGGGCTAGAGATCAATCAGTCAGAGATCTTTGGGGAAACCTAGTCATGTGGAAAAGTAAAAAACAACCCGATGTTTCCACAAGCAGTGCAGAAGCTGAATTAAGAGCCTTTAACACTGAAAATTCGTGAGGGCCTGTGGCTAGGAAGATTCCATGAAGATCTACAGTTAGAAGTAACAAAACCTATTAAACTCTACTTTGACAACCTCTCCGCTCTAAGCATGGCAGAAAACCAGGTTCAGCATGACAAGTCGAAACATGTAGATGTGGGTGGACACTTTTGTACAAGAAAAAAGTTGAAGACAAGACTCTGCAATTAACACACGTATGACGTATCCACCAAGGAACAGTTGGCAGACATTCTAACTAAAGTTGTATCCGTCAAGAAAATTCAAACACTTTTCCAAGCTTGGGTGTATCATTATGTACAACCAAGCTTGAGGGAGTGTGTTGAATACTCAGTCCTTCACCTTCCTTTTTTAGATGCAAAACAGTGCTGAAAATTAGGCAGCAAAATAGTGAAATCATAGTAGGAAATTATTCTGATTGAAGGCGTTTAAGAGGTTAGTATAACAGGTTGTCCTTTCCATTTTTTAGAGATTTCATTCCCTACCTTTTTTAGGTGATTGATTGCTGATTATAAGTTGCCTTAGTTAGAGAGGTTATACAGCTATATATATCATTGTAATCTTTTCCATAATGAATAAGAAATATAGCATTTCTTTACTCTAAATTTTCATAATCGATATTAATAAAATGGACATCATCAATGAAATTAAAGGTTGCTCTATGTAGTGTACCAGTGATCTCTATATGGAATGGAAGTCTACTAATAATCGGCTTATAATATCAATAAAGCTGGTGAACTGAAAGCAACAGACACCACAATTGAAAAAATGAACATTCTACCCAGCAACCACTGCTTGTTTCCCACTCCTACAGCAGTATATTAAGGGATCCTGCTTCAATCATTATGTGTACTACCTTGACATCTTTTAACACTTTTACACCGATAGAAAAGGATCCTGCCTTAACAATATTTTCTTCTTCTTTTTTGAAGTTAAAAAAAATAAAAGAGAGAGATAATCACCTCTTTTGCAGAGGTACAAAGGAAATCACTAAATCGGGATATTAATGACTGTAAAGAAGAAGAAACAAAGTTAAAGCATTCAATGTAGCAGTTTTGAACTGACCTCCTATTAGTATCACCTATCCTTATCTGTGCACCATATGGAAAAATGTTCTTCACTGTTCCATCCAGAAGCGTTCCTGGTTCAAGATGAAGCATTCCCTACATAACAAGAATGTGCGGAAGAAAGTTCAAGGATGAGGAAACAGAAAACAATTCCAATAGAAAAAAAATCAACTAATCAAGTGCAACATATGTCATAAATGACATCAATTGGCAGACTGACCCATGCTTCCTTCTCACTAAGTATCAATTCATTTGTGTCTTCATTCATTCTAGTAATAAGCACACGGAGCCAGCGGCCAACCTACAATGCCAGCAGTACACAATGAGGCAGAAAATTAGAGTACTAAAAGGGAAGAAAAAGAAAACACGAGTTAGTGCATTGCAACTTCATCTGCAGCAGGCAGGAACAGTATAGCTGCTAGTATAGAATGTGATTCTTTAGTTATCAAGATTAGCTTGATCTAGGAGGTGTAACGTAGTGGTCTAAAACCTAAATGAAGGCAGCAACAAGTCACCGTCTTCGGTTATTTAGGTCACAAACATGGAAACATAGCATTCTTATGCAACTACTAATGCAAAATTAACGAGCATGACCAGAGTAAAAAACGTTAGGCAAAGGACCGTTCAGGTAAATTTGCCATAACGAGCGGGAATGGTATAATTGAACAAAGACGATGAGGAAAACACATGGTAAAAAATTGAGCTACGACATGTTTATTAGCAGTCACTAAAAACCCAAGAAAAACAAGGCAGCTAAGTGTTCATTTCATTCCTCTACTATTATTTGAAAGGCTCCTGCGATAAATTCCGTCAAAGAAGTTTAGGCACAATGACCTGTGCCTGACTCTAAGTCAAAGTTCATGTACCACTGGATTTAGGGATGCCAAAAAGATATCAAAGTGGCATATTCTAGACTGAATTTCTACAGAGTACATAATACAGAAAAGCAACAGAATGGACCAGTAGAACAAAAACGTAGAAGAATACAAAAAAAAGGGAACATAGTGTATTTTTACAAAC
Source organism: Gentiana dahurica var. dahurica (assembly GCA_024500145.1). Taxonomy (NCBI): domain Eukaryota; kingdom Viridiplantae; phylum Streptophyta; class Magnoliopsida; order Gentianales; family Gentianaceae; genus Gentiana; species Gentiana dahurica. Next base: position 51,045,705 of record CM044901.1, read on the forward strand.
AGAGTTTTGACTTACATTTTCTTTCAGGTCAGTATAGTTGTTAACCCTGTTCATCAACTCAATTTTTGGAATAAAGGCCCGTAAACCCTGCAAGCGAGATCATAAAAATTACCAATATGTGCATCTCTCATCTAGCGTTAAGCGTACATTAGATAGGAAAGGCAACCTCTATTCTTGTAAGAAGACCCCCGGTATTCCACTCGGTTATCTTTACCAGAAGTGGTTCGTTGAGTTGCTTAATCTGCACAAAAGACGGTGAATACATTTAGGGGAAAGCAAGGGTTAAGTACAGATCTGGCACTCAACATATCAGGTGTGTGAAGCCCGGAGTGGAAAAGGGCAAGATAATTCCCTCAGCCAGACAGCATAAATCTGTGGTCACTGAGAGCCCCCATTGCTCCAGTAATCTGTGTGAAAAACCCCAAACGGACTTACATTTTGCAGTCTAGAAGAGAATAGAACATGTGACCTCTTCATGCATTCTCAAATCACTAACCACTTGAGCTAATTGCTGACATTTTGTATTATTTATGTTCCCTCCTAGTCCACTCAGGTAGATGGCTAATAACTATCTAATAATAAGCTTACCCAAGACAGCTGTATATTTATGTGACATTCATGACTTTGAGCTCATGAAATTTTAGTGCCTACACCGCATATTATGCCATTCTAATAGTGAAAATATCGATTCCTTTTCGAAGTATAATGGCTGCACTTTACCCATATACTATAGAGAAATGAAAATGTCCGTAATCATGATTTTGCGTCACTCCAAAACAAACTAGAGATTACCAATGATTAAAAAAAATTAGTTGTGGGCCAATGCAATGCCACAGAAAGATCCTAGATATGACTCCTCATGTTCATTGAACTATTGTATAAAAACATGAAAGTAACTTTGAAAACAACATATTATCTTAAGCTAAGCAAATGCAAGTGGAAATTGTTAAAAACTACAATACTACAAGAACAGGTACAAGGTAAATGTATCAAGTCCTAAAAAATACAGGGATCAAAGCAACACCTACTTGCCCAATCGTGAGGAATACAAAAAGTGAGAAAAGAACCTGCCTCACTCGGTGCCACGCAAGACGTCTAAAGAGCCGTCTTGTAGACAGCAGCGGACGCCCACTAAGTGTCCTCCCTAGCACCTCAGCAAAAAGAACAGTTCCAGGCTCCACTACTGGCCTCCCCCTCATTGATTCTCCACTCACAGCTTCATCATTTTTCAGAATCCCCATCTTTCCTTTCGCCATCAATTCATTACTATCCTTTCCTTCATCACACAGCAAAAAGTCAATCTCTTTCTCATACAAAGGCAACACTTCCTTTGTCAACATTGTCCCCAGCATATCTGCCCCAACATTCACATCAAGCTTATTTTCATTACCAGAAACCACCACTCCCACAACAGAATCACCCGGTTTCGGTTCATAATATTCCACAATTACTTTCTCCTTCTCTTTCTCTTCCACAGTTGTACGTTCCTCAATTTTACTTTCTTCCTGCAAAGTGTCTCTTTGTTTGAAAAACTTTAGAAAGTCCTCCAAGACCTCATCTTCATCAGGGGGGTTCAATTTTTTATCAGCTAATTCATCACCAGAACCATTATTTAAAGGTCTTGAAGGCGGCTTACTGAGCAATTCAAGTTCTTCAGTTTCCTGCTTCTTGGGCAAAAGAGGACTCCCGAAATTTTGTACTACTTCATTTCTAACACAGAAGCTAAGATGGGTCTGTCCCAATTTTGGGAAAAAGGAACCTAAAAGAAGTTTCTTGCAAAAACTTGAGGGAAGCTTGGGAGGCTTCGCAACTGAGCACTTTGGGATGCTGAAGAAAGCTCCGGGTGGAGAGTAACAGGAAAGAAAATACGGAGTTTGAGGGAAGAGGAATGGATTGAGGAAAGAGATACACTCGCAGGAGTGAAAAGGTGGACGCATGTCTGGTTTATCCACATCAAGTCCTTCTGATCTATACGCTGGAAGCAGCAGCTCTTCTTATCTTTGGCGTTTCGTTTGATTTTCACATTATCATCTAATGTTTTTACTTTGAGTTGGGGATTCATTTGCTATGTTATGTAGTATGTTTGTTTCGCATTAAAGGATGGATAGTGATTTAGGCACAATATTTATCTATACAAATCATCTACAGAACATTTTATAACCATATATTTTAATTTTTAAACCAAAAAAAAAACACAAAAATTATGGACCACATGTCACAATTTTCGGGGGATGGCCGGTGCATGTTTCCGGTGCCAAAATCATTTTCCTTAAAGGATGGAATAAAATCCACAGAATATAATGTAATAAATATAGGTGGGTTATATTGGCACACGTCAAATTACTTCTGTCACCCATTTACTTCCGGCACCACAAAAAATTATTTCGGCACCACACTGTTTTCAAAAAGACGAAAGTCATCCCTACTGGTGTTCCTCCTTGAACACCAACGTCAGTGTCTGGGTTCGTATTGGGTTATTGGGTATTGGGGTATTGGGTTTTGCTGCATATTCTAGATTGCAGAGTTGTGTTGCCTAGGTGTAAGGTTGTTCAGTCTGTACTCTTGAAAGGAAATCTGTTCTGGACGTTGATTTTGTTATTATTTTAGACCAGATTTCCTTCCTATTTTTCCTAGGGGATCTTCTGAGTATTTGAAGAGTATCCCATTCTTCGAAGTGGCCCCCTTTGGCGATGTAATCTGCTACAGATTCATCGTTTCTTGGTACCTGAGTTTTTGGGTGGTACGACTGTAAACCATTTGAGTCCCTAATATCGAAGAACCTTTGGTCCTTCGTGTCTAATTTTTTGCCTAGTTGTACGAGGCAATGGAGGTGTGGTTCACCGTCCTCGTGATTTTCTGTACATACTCTGGCATATGAAATATTATAATTTTCAAGTAATTTAAAGAGGTAGTCAATTAGGAAAAGTGGTATCAAGGGGCAGTGTGGGTAGGTTAAAAATACAGATTTTCCTTGTAATCTGTAAGAATTCTGTCTTCGAGGCATTTTGGTATGAGAGAGAAGGTAGAGATAGAAAAAAAATTTGGTTCTCAACTTGGGTCTTCTACTGGTTTTGCGAAGGGAAAGGGATATCCCATTTCAATTCCTTTCTTATAAAAAGGAATTGTTAGGTGCACAAAAAGACTACACTGTAAATGAAAAGTATATGAAGAAAAAAAATACAAGGAGGGATACCTTGTATTGTATTATGTAAAACCCAGATCAAAGTTACAAAACTGCTATTGAAAGAGATAGCAGATTCTCTGACTGGGTTGAAGGAAATGTAATAATGTTGGAAATACAAGAACCCTTTTATTAATCATGTGTTGAAATACATTCTAATAGATAAGGTCAATACAGCTAAAGTGTCTTTAACTGAACTGGCAGCACATAAATACAAAGCATTCTCATGAATATTATCAACTGTCCCAGTTGTAGCACCACCATACTTCACTAATATACTCTTATTACAATACTCCTTCACAAAATATTCTTTCTGCCCTGCAGATGTAGAGCCAGGCATAGTCAGCCAATACACACCCCTCCTTAATACCCTGAATATGTATGTCATGTCTTCCTTAATCATTGCTGAACATTGTTCATCATCATAAATATCAAAAATATCTGACAACTTCAAAGATTCAAAAGACGTTGCTTTTGGTTTTTTTTTTATCAACAATTAAAAACCATAACACATGAAGTCCTGAAAGTGCTGGGCATGTATGCAACATCACCATACCCTTAATGTTAAGGGCATATAAATTAACATCATGACCAACCCTCTAATCTGAACTGGTACCCTGATTAATATTGTTTATTAACTTACACACACCACTCTGATCAATTGCCCATTTTTCGTGAATTGTCTTTAACCTCTTTTTCCGCAAACCTCTTCTGTCTATAGAAATTTTTTTTCTTGTAAGGTAAAATAGGTCTTCTAAAGGTAGATCTAAAATAGTTCCTAGGAACTGTTCCAAATAGGTTCCTGCTTAGATTTGCATATGCCAACTTCCGTTTGGCAGCCAAAAAATCCTTCATCTTTTTGTTCGTTGATGACATTGCAGACGCTCTTAACATCTACCTCTGCTTTCTGCTTCTTAATCCAATATTTTGCCTTTCCTTTACTGAATCTGTGATTAATAGAACGAAATTTAACCAACCTTTCCATTAATAGAGATAGATTCCTCTAGGTCAAGAACAGGGGTCCGTGACAAACAAAAGTCCCCCATGTCCCTTGACAAGCCTTTAAGAGTTCCAATTGTGACGAAATCCAATGATCTACGGACATTGCTCTTAATCCTTCCCAACTTTTGGGATATTCGTCCACATTGAATATACGTGAACCCATTTAACAGAGCTACTATATTTAAAAGGGCCGAAAATAAACAAAGTAGAATCCAATAATTGTAACTTACACAGATTTCTTCAATGCAATAGATCAAACAACATGAAGAAAATAATAGTAGTTATAAGCAATGTTTACTTGCAGTACACCATACCATAATTAATTTTGTTTTTCTCAGCTTCCAAAAGTCTCTTCTGTTCAGCTTCCAGATCACGCTTCGTAGATACACCACTTCTCATGAGCCCAACACTGTTACTAGGCTCAACAATGCCAGAAATTAGATTTTTTGATTCTGAGGGTGTACTGTCTATCTCACACAAATTGGGCCGGCCCTAATGACTAAATGACGACCTCCTATCAGAAAGGCATCTCCAGGTCCACAAGATATAGCCTTGGGCTTTTCAAGGTTGTCAGGACGAGCACTGAGGCAACGGCTCAGAGTGGGCTTCTTATATCCACAGTGCCAGACATCAACATTATCCCTGTTGAATAATTTAGACCGTATATCAATTACAGGACCTCTAAATGCTAATTCATTGGGCCTCTTGACTGTTGATAATTTCAGAAAAGCTTTCATCTTGCAGTAATTGACATCCGCCTTAATATTAGCATTTTCCAGAACATACGTAATTGACCATGGACACTCCTTGTCATTCAAACTGGCATAGGCGTTACCATAAAAGGTCATGTTCAAACAACATGATACTGGAAAAACGAACTCGGCATGTTTGCAATCAGGCTCACATAACCTGTTGTCAAAAACTCTAACCCTAACACAACCTTCAGAATTCATTGGACACTGGGGTCTGTACATCAACAGAAAAAATATTCAATAAATGGGTGCCAAAAGTAATTTGGCGTGTGCCAATAGAACCCACCTAAATTTAATGGCTTTTATCAGGCATCATAAATTCGCTTCTGGCACCACGAATACTTTCGGCATCCAATAAGTTACTCTTGGCACCATACTGAATATTTTTATTATTATTGTACTCCAAGCACCATAAAAAAATGAAAAAATTACTTCTTATACCACAAATATTATAAAATACAATTTAATCCTTGATAATTAAAATGAAACATTATAATCCCTCAACTTATTTTTCACCCAAAACATCATCAAGATCCACAAATTCATCTTCATCTTCATCATCAAAAAATCATCTTCATCTTCATCATCTTCATCAAAAACTTCTTCAACCATCTTCATCTCCATCTTCATCTTCATCTTCTCCATCTTCATCTTTTTCAACCAACTTCATCTTCTTCAAGAAACTTTTTCATTACATCAAACTCATCACCCAAAAAATTGATAATCTTGAGCATTTAATAAGATAGCACTTAAACATCATTCTCAATTGCTTGAAACCCCATGAATTATAGAAAAATGACGATTTTTAGAGTTTTCCGATGCCTATTGGATTCTCCGGCCGGCGTCTTATAAAACGTCAATAATCCTGACGTTCGTGTGAAAGTCGAACGTCGAATGTGCTGACGTTTAGATCCTAGAACTTAAAATACCACTGTTTTCAGATCATCAGCAACTTTGACGTTTATTCAGCAAATCAGCATCAATTTAGGTGACGTTTTGGACACAGAACTGAATATGAGTTTGTTTATAAAACGACATATGTATTGACGTTTATTGAGAAACATAACGTCACCCCGGGTAACGTTTGTGAAAGCAGAATTGAATATGGCTCTGTTTTCTAAACGTCGTCATATCCGGCATTGCTTTGGCTTAAGCAACGTCAGTACTATTGACATTTTGGACCCAATACTGAAGAAACATGATTCAAACAATGATCATAACATTATACAAACAAACATAACGACAAAATTGATCCAAATACATCCAAACATTGGCCCCAAAACAAAAATCATCCCCAACTAATCCAAACATACTTCAACATCTAATACAATGAATTAAAATTGTTCCAAACCGAAAGTGATAAGTTATAATCCCCACATCCAACAAGTTATAAAAATAGATTTCAGAACCTATTAATCCCCACCCAACACGAAATGATCTCTTGTCGGCTGATCAACGAGTTCATAGGTACATCTATCTTCAACATTGAGATCATTTAACTCTGTGATGTGATCTTGTCGATAGGGTTCGGAACACGCTACAAGTCTAGCCGGCCATGAATCCCACGTGGCACTTCACAGCTCAACAATCTTGCATCGCATCATAACGTGAGTCGTAGCAAATGGTAGTGGAATATTCTACCAATCACAACAAAATTAAATAGTGTTATAAAATGAAATAAGGGAAATGATAACGGTCATTTTGTGCCCGTTATTCTATGACCTTTATCCCCGATTCTAGTTTAAAGGAGCTATAATAGAGTAATAATAAGTCGTAATACGCTTAATTTGCATATGCCGAGAGTTACGATCCATTATTATGTATTTAGAGGTTTTATTATATTATTTGATATTACAGACTGTATTTCATGTTATATTTGTAGTAACTCATTTGGGAGCACAAGGATGGACTTCGGAGAAGCTTTGATGGATCACAGACGAGTTAAGAAAGCCCAAGACATAAACGAGTTAAGAAAGCCCAGGAGCATGTAAGGCTCGGTCGACCGAGCCTATGCATTCGGTCGACCGAGTAGGCCTATAGTCCAGAAGAAGTTCGGCACATTATTTGAGGCGGTTAGGGTTCAGTAGTGTCGGCATTTTAAGTCGGTTTTCTATGTCGGCTGAGGCACTATATAAACATAATTCCTTTGTATTTTTTATTATGCATTCACCAATACTCATTCATAAAAACATATAAGCAAATAAGGCTTGTGGAGGAGTTGAGGGTGAAAACATGTAAGCCCTAGTTCTTCATCTTGTTTTCTTTTAAGTAATCAATTCCCAATTATGCTTTGATTGTTTGAGTAGTTATTCATATCTAGATGATGTAGATCTAGGATATGACGTTAGGGCAGTGGTGATACCTTGTCTATAAGGATCCCATACCCTACGTCCCCTACCTAGTATCTACGGATGAATCTGTGTGTTTAATTTACGTGTATTTAGATTAGTTTATATGATGTCCTGATGATTCGCTATATAATCCGATTCGTATATGAAACGCTGAGAAATATATTCGGGGATGTAATTCTGGGGAGTTAAGCACTCGGGTGACCGAGAGGTGTCACTCGGTCGACCGAGAGCACCTGTTCGGTCGACCGAGAGCTGTCAAACCTGTTTTATCCGTTAATCAGTCACGTCTTTATGATTAGGTTAGCTTAATTGAATCTGTTATCTCAGTAGGTATGGCTATGGCTACGTCACTCGCTTAATTTAATTAAAATGTGTAAAAAGGAAATACCGATATAAAACTCTTAGGTAGGCTTAGGAATTGATCTTCGGACGTTCAGCGTTATCTAGGTAGGTTTATATTAGGGAATTGCGCGCACCTTGTTACACGTAGATCGTAAACTAGCATGAGACTATAACTTGGTAATTGTTAGTTGGACGAGGGTTTGAGTGATCGTCTAGGAAGTACGCCTAACCAAAGGAATGTTGCCCGGACGAGGTGTACGGTTAATATCGGCATCCTTAGAGTAGTAAGCGTGTGAGTTATATGAGATGGAGGCACCAAAAGGCGAAGTCACGTAACAATACCACAGTGATATAGTGACCTACCGGTGCTACATCAAGCTTAGAGGATGACTCCCGTAGCCAATATAAATGGATATGAACGGATTAATAGTTGATGAGTTTTGTTGTCATATAAATTGTCTAGATCCAAATGATCACGGTTATAATTGGGCAGTTGATTACGTTATGTGTTTACATGTTGTTTATATGTTTGAGTGTGTCTTTCTTTTCTCGTACTTTATGTTGGTCATAGACCGTATTTGTCAAACGAAATAAATAGGTTGACTATTTAAGTTAGGATCCACAAATTGATTCTCTGTGGGATTGACCTCGACTCTATCTAGCTATACTGCGATTGAACCTAGTTCACTTGCTAGTGGTTATTTAGGCATCGAGTTAGTAATTTAACTTGACCTCAATCAGGAAAATCATAAAACAAGAAAATAACTAAGATGTTAGTGAAAATAACTAAGATGTTTTTAGAATACCTCACCACATAACCATATAAAAATACCGTGTTTGTCAGCGTCGTCTCAAAATGGGGATTTTTGTTATCATTGTTGTTGTCTCCACCTGCATCATCATATACACCATCATCTGTATCATCATCTGCATCCTCTTCTTCACTCTCGGACTCAGAAAAAGTCTTCTCATAGGAATTGTGCCCGAGCACAATAGTGTCGAAAGTGAAATCTCCTTTGTGTTCAAACTGTTAGAAGTAGCGCCCGAAAGACAATTTCTGTAATTGTTTTAATAATTAATAAATGACAGATTTATTCTCATCTTATTATTTGCTTTGTGCTTATATATTATACACTGCTGAAAACCCCAAGTTGTATCATACGTAGCCATATAACTTAGTGTTGAATAGGTGTCCTAAACTCAACCGGGTTGGATCGGATCTGACCGGATCGGGTCAATTACAGTCTGTTTAGTTCATGTAATAACTTTATTATGATTAATAAAAGCACTTATGTTATTATATATTGTTTATCTTCATATTATTCGTTGTACATATATAGTAACGTCCCTAGTGTCAAACTGTGATAGAGAAACCATGATAGTGATTATGGTTGATGAGATCTCTAATCACTTTAATAAGTTTGATACTTAAATGTCTCTAGTCTTAAGTACTGTCAAATGGGACATTGATAGTATAATTAGACTAGCACGTATTTGTTGTCTTCTATCTTATAGAAGATAGGGATAGATCTCGTCTATCGAAGTGTAGAGACACTTGGACTGTACTTTGACGTGTATTAGAGAATGCGTACGTTAGACTGAACCACATACATTAAGTGTCACACTATGTGGTGGTTGTGTAATTATCCTTTAGACCGGAGTCTTCATGGCATCACTGTGTGGATTGTCATGCTTTGACACTATTGAGGTTTCCCTTAACCACAGGGCGATCATGCGGTAGTGATTGGGTATGATATTGAAGCATGCGGAGTATACATGTTTGGTCGTTCGGGAATCGCGTGTCCTATGATTGGGATCAAATATCCGAAATGGCCTTCTTATAAGGAATGTCTAGCTCTCGTGAATCTTTACAAAGTGGGAGTAAATGTGTTATTCCGAGGGAGCGTGATATCCAGATTATAAGATACGGTCGTTAATGTATCGACACTCAAGATACGATCGTATGGATATTATTACAACGATAGGATTGTAAGTTACACGGTAACTGCTTCACATGAAAGGTAGTAGTCATTGCTTTTGACTCTTCCGATGGTTGGGGGTCATGGTGTGTTGCTAGACGCTATCCCGTGATCGTTAGGCATGAAGGGCATTTTCGTAAATTGCACTTTGTGTCTACGGCCAACATATTCGGAAGCCTATCGGGTCACACACATATGAACATCGAGTCGGATTAAAATACGGTTATAGTTGAAAACCAAATAAGAAAAGTTTATCTTTAGACTATAAAGGTTATAGTGGTAAATTAATATGGTGGTATTTATTTATTATGAATAAATAAAATACAAGATATTAATTATATACAAATTATATTAATTAAAGAATATTCCGGATGTCAATTAATTGACATATTGGGGCGCCACTTTTAAGTGTATAAGATACACTTGGATTGTGCACTTTAATTAATAAGATTACCATAATATTAATATTAGAAATTAATTGATTTTGGAAAAATAGATTTATGGTAATAAGATAAATATAATCAATATAAGATATTGGCAATATTTAGATTTTATTTAATATGATATATTATAATAAAAGAGATAAATCAATCTAATTGATTTTCCTTATTTTATTGGGTAATGTTTTCTTCTTCTCCACAACAAGATGGGGCCCCACTTCTGCTATAAATAAGAGGTGGGTGTCAAGCTCTTTTGTACATCACAATTGCAAGAGCTCATAGTTCTTGTGTAAAATAGAGAGCATCCTATAGAGAGTTGGAGATTGGGGAAAAAGGCCGGTCTAGCAACCGGAGTTTTGCAATAGCAATCCAATGAGGATTCCGGTGAGGAGTTCGTGTGGATCAACGATAGAGGCCGGGCACGTGGACGGCTTGCGCACTGTACTACTCTCCATTGACGGTCAAAGCGACGATCTTATAGATCATCAAGGTATAACCGTCAAACTACTTAACGTGTTTATTGCATTAAACGAAGAACGATCTAGAAAAGGAAATCAAAATGTAAACTCTTGCGTTAAACTAGTGATTTCCTAACAGTGGTATTAAAGCAGGCTTGAGCTTAAGCAATAAGCATAATTTAATTGCGTAGTAATCAATTGATAGATGCAAGATCTATAATCACGAAACGTTGAAACAAAAAAAAATAAAAAAATAGATCGATTGGGGGTCGGCCGACTGGCGGCGCCCCCTCCTCTGCGGCGGCGGCGGCGGTACCCCAGGGTTGCCATTGTCGGCTGTCCTTTTCCAAAGCGGGAGATCGACCTTTTTTGTTTTATGATATTTATTGTGCATAGATATCTCTTTTGTTTAGTTGTGTCATATGGCCAACCAATGGTTCAAATAGTTTGGATCATTGGGAAACCATATGGCATATTAACCAAAATATTGACCTTTCCAAATTTTGATTTGGAATAGGCCTAGGCCCTTTTCAAATATTTGATTTGTAAAGGCCTAGGCCTAGGCCACTTTCAAAATTTTGATTTTGAAAAGTGGCCAGGCCTAAACCAAAATAATTTGGCCTTTCCAAATTTTGATTTGGAATAGGCGCACTTTTCAAATATTTGATTTGAAAAAGGCCTAGGCCTAGGCCACTTTCAAAATTTTGATTTTAAAAAGTGTCGCCTAAACCAAATTTGGTTTGGGAAAGGAAGCAAAATGAGACCTTATAATTTTAATTTTATTTTGAATAGTTCAAATTTAATAAATTAAAATTAGAATCGATTTAAAATTAAATGTTAATTTTAATTTTCGATTAAGTCATATAATTAATTAAAAGTTATTTAATTATTTGATGTGATAAAATAAAGACGTATAAGTAGTTAAAATTAGAATTTAATCTTTTTTATAAGATAAAATTGTATGGATTAGATGTGTAGATATAATGTGATTATATGGACCCCGATTGATCATGGACTCGACCAATAGGATAGATGGGAATGTTTTCTTTATGTTGGTTTTGAAAAATTGTCCTAAGCCGTTATGAAGAACGTGACCTAGTTTACTTTTTGCATTTATCCCATTCCCGTTAGCTCCCCCCGTGTGCGGCGGGTGTAATTATTTATTAGATAGATTATTATGTAACAAGAATGGAGCAAGAAGATGAAGACCAAAGAGAGATAAAGAACCCATTGGCGAACATCAATAAAGATCCTATTGGCGGTTGCAGATACCCTTAGATTGTGACCCGCGGTTTCGTCGGTTTGTATTCGAAACCGCACCTAGAAAAAGTCCATGATCATACCGGTTATTTTATGCGCGGAATGTTGTGTATGTTTTACTTTATATGATATCGTAGTAATATGCACATAGTAGATGAGACCATAATTAAACCAAATTAATTAAGTGAATTAATTTAAAATTATTCCCACACCAAAAATTGAGCCAAAATTGTCTCCCAATATTATAATGACGGTGAAGAGCCCTTGTTCGGATCCAACTGATCGGCCCACATCGGGAGTTGACCTACCTCGGGTATATCGTCATTATTGAGATATGATCGTTATGAGATCTCATGAATATTTGGGTTATGACTCGACTAAGAATCTTGCGGTGATTGGCCCACGTCAGGACCGTTTGATTTTAGAGACAAGGGGTGGCTATCACATAGAGATGTGAATTGTCAAAGAGTTGACTAGTCAACCAATGGAAGTCGAATAAGATTCGATCGGTAAATGTACCCACCTTCGAAATTGACCCGGTCGATCGGCCCACGTCGGGGATCGAGTCAACTAGATTGGATTCCATCCACTAAAGGATTTATAAAATTCTTGAAAGCCAATTGGGAATAGTTGGCTAGTGGGAGTAAAACCTTATAAAATTTTAAGTGCAAATTTAGGGTTTTTAAATACATGAGCTTTTACTTATTCTATCTTTATTTATTGTTGTAGAAAATGTCAAACAAATTGAACCTTCGTTTTATCATCGACAATAAGCTTGACGAAACCAATTTTCTCGATTGGGAAAGAAACCTCAAAATCGTTTTGAGGCACGAGAAGATTGGCTATGTCTTGGACGAGGCCCTACCGGAAAAGCCCGCTGAGGGTTCGGCTGCAGATGCTGTCGAGAAGTATAACAAGCACTGTTCTGACAGTACTGATGCTACATGTATCATGCTTGCTTCTATGACACCTGAACTGCAGAAACATCATGAGTCTATGGACGCCTACTCAATCATGGTCCACCTAAAGGAACTCTATGCTTCTCAGTCTCGCACTGAGAGGTACGAGGTCTCGAAGGCCCTGTTTGGTTGTAAGATGGCATCCGGGACTGCTGTGGGGTCACACGTGCTTAAAATGATCGGGTACATATAGAGGCTTGGGAAGCTGGGCCACAAGTTGGAACGAGAATTGAGTATTGACTTGATTCTGCAATCTCTACCTGATTCATTCTCGCAGTTCGTGATGAATTATCACATGAACAAGATAGATTGCTCCCTTGCGGAGTTATTGAACATGTTGAAAACTGCTGAGGGCACTGTGGGGAAGGGAAAGCAAGTGTTGCTGGTCACTTCCAACAAGGGCAAGCCAAAGCCCAAAAGAAGTCCAAGAAGGTGAAGGCTGCACCTAAGGAACGCCTAAGATATCCAAAGACAAATCCAAGGATGCTTGCTTCCATTGCGGTGAGACCGGACATTGGAGGAGAAACTGCAAAGGCTTCTTGAGTACCAAGAAGAAGCATTCTGATGCTTCGACTTCAGGTATGTTTATGATTGAGATCAATATTGCTTCTTCTAAGTCTAACCACTGGGTATTAGATACTGGTTGTGGTTCTCATATTTGTACGAATATGCATGGACTAAGAAGAACTAGAGAACTGAGGAAATGAGAGGTGGACCTACGCGTTGGGAATGGAGCAAATGTTGCTGCGCTGGCCGTAGGAGTTTATTTTCTTTCATTGCCCAGTGGGCTAGTACTAGAACTTAATAACTGTTATTTTGTTCCCGTTCTTACAAAAAGCATTATTTCTATTTCTGCATTGGATGTTGATGGATTTTCTTTTACGTTTGAGAATAAATGTTGTTCTTTTTCACGTGATGGAATCTTTTATGGTACTGGCATACTTAGCAATGGTCTCTACATATTAGATATGAATGTTGATGTACTTAATATAAACAACAAGAAAGCTAAAACGAATGACTTTAATGAATCCTACTTATGGCATTGTAGACTTGGCCATATAAATAAGAATCGCATTTCCAAACTCCATAAAGATGGATTGTTGGATCAATTCGATTACGAATCGTTTGATACATGCGAAGCTTGTTTGCTTGGCAAGATGACAAAGTCACCTTTTAGTGGCAAAGGGATAAGATCCAATGAATTGCTTGAGCTCATACATACTGATGTGTGCGGCCCAATGTCAATTCAAGCCAAATGAGGATACTCTTATTTTATCACTTTCACTGATGACCATTCGCTATATGGTTATATATACTTAATGAAGTATAAGTCTCAGGCCTTTGAAAAGTTTAAAGAATTCAGAAGTGAAGTGGAGAAACAACTAGGTAAATCGAGGTGGAGAATACCTAGATGGAGAGTTTCAAAGTTATTTAAAGGAGAATGGGATTCTACCTGAATGGACCCCTCCAGGTACGCCTCAGATGAATGGCGTATCTGAGAGGAGGAACCATACCTTGTTAGACATGGTACGATCCATGATGAGCTACGCAGTTCTCCTAAAATCATTTTGGGGGTATGCTCTAGAAACCGCATCCTATACACTGAACCGAGTTCCATCAAAGACGGTTGATTCTACACCATACGAGATATGGGCTAAGAAGAAGCCGAATCTGTCATATCTTAAACCTTGGGGTTGTCCGACTTACGTGAAGTGGATGATGCCTAAAAAATTAGAGGCTAGATCGGACAAATGTCTATTTGTGGGTTATCCTAGAGAAACTAGAGGATACCAATTTTACCACCCTGAGGAACAAAATGTGTTTGTTTCCAGGACTGGCCACTTTTTGGAGAAAGAGTTTATTCTGAATAGGGTCAGTGGGAGTAAGATTGATTTTGAAGAAATTCGAGAACCACTTACGGATAACAGTCAGTTGATGGAAGTAGAGGAGGCACCACATACAGATGTGATTCCAACCCCTATCGTGGACACACTAGCACCTCAAAGATCCACCAAGGAACGCCGTGAACCCAAAAGGTACACTGGCGTGTATCTCATGGAAGATGAGGACCCTAGAACTTATGAGGCAGTGCTATTAAGGCATGAAAAAGAGAAATGGCTAGAAGCCATGAATTCTGAAATGGATTCCATGAAAGACAACCAAGTTTGGAACTTAGTTGATCCACCTGAAGGAATTGTTCCTATAGTGTGCAAATGAGTCGTTAAGAGAAAGACCGACATGGACGGCAACGTGACTACTTACAAGGCTAGGTTAGTGGCAAAAAGGTTATAAGCAAAGACAAGGAGTTGACTATGACGAAACCTTTTCACCTGTTGCCATGTTAAAATCTATTAGAATTCTGCTAGCTATTGCAGCATACCATGATTACGAAATCCTGTAGATGGATGTGAAAACAGCTTTCCTTAACGGGAACCTGTCTGAGGAAGTGTATATGACACAGCCTCAGGGTTTCACAACCGATGACGCCAGGATGGTGTGTAAACTACAAAGATCCATTTATGGATTAACGCAAGCTTCTCGGAGTTGGAATCTTCGCTTTGCTGAGATAATCGAACAGCTTGATCTCATACAAAACGAAGATGAGCCCTTTGTTTATAAGAAGGTTAGTGGGAGTGCCATTGTGTTCTTAGTGCTTTATGTAGATGACATATTGCTCATAGGGAATGATGTGCCTATGTTGCAGTCAGTCAAAGCTTGGTTATCCAATAACTTCTTAATGAAGGACTTGGGTGAAGCAGCCTACATTCTTGGAATTAATATCTATAGAGATAGATCTAAGAGGTTGCTTGGTCTGTCGCAATCCACCTATATAGACAAGATGCTGAAGAGATTCAGCATGGAGCAGTCCAAGAAAGGATTGCTACCCATGTAACATGGGGTCTACCTGTCGAAGGGAATGAGTCCTAAGACATAGGAGGAAAGGGCACAAATGAGTAAGATCCCTTATGCTTCGGCAATCGGGTCTGTCATGTATGCCATGTTATGCATTAGACCGGATGTCTCGTACCCTCTTTACGACTAGTAGGTACCAGTCCAACCCTGGTGATGGTCACTGGGTTGCAGTCAAGAATATCCTCAAGTACATGAGACGTACTAGGGATATGTTCCTGGTTTTCGGGAACGACGATTTAGTATTATGAGGTTATACAGATGCCAGTTTTCAAACTGACAAGGATGACTTTAAGTCATAGTCTGGATTTGTTTTCACGCTTAACGGCGGGGCAGCGAGCTGAAAGATCCAATCAGAAGACTACTGCAGATTCTACAACGGAAGCCGAATACTTTGCAGCCTCGGAGGCGGCTAAGGAAGCAGTTTGGATGAAGAAGTTCATTATTGAACTTGGTGTGGTTCCCTCCATTGAATGTACAGTGCCGCTGTACTGCGATAACAATGGGGCGATATCTCAGTCAAAGGAACCAAGGTCTCATCAGAAGTCCAAACATGTGCTACGGCGCTATAACTTGATTAGAGATAGTAGATAGATGAGATGTAAAGATAGAGAAAGTCCACACGGATGATAACATAGCTGATCCGTTAACCAAGGCATTGTCATAAGCAAAGCATGGGAAACATGTTCACTTGCAAGGGCTTAGGCATATGGGTGATTGGATTTAGGCCAAATGGTTGAATAAGTGTCCTAAACCCAACCGGGTTGGAGCGGATCCGACCGGGTCGGGTCAATTATAGTCTGTTTAGTTCATGTAATAACTTTATTATGATTAATAAAAGCACTTATGTTATTATATATTGTTTATCTTCATATTATTTGTTGTACATATATAGTAACGTCCCTAGTGTCAAACCGTGATAGAGAAACCATGATAGTGATTATGGTTGATGAGATCTCTAATCACTTTAATAAGTTTGATACTTAAATGTCTCTAGTCTTAAGTACTGTCAAATAGGACATTGATAGTATAATTAGACTAGCACGTATTCGATGTCTTCTATCTTATAGAAGGTAGGGATAGATCTCGTCTATCGAAGTGTAGAGACACTTGGACTGTACGTGGACGTGTATTAGAGAATGCGTACGTTTGACTGACCCACTTACATTAAGTGTCACACTATGTGGCGGTTGTGTAATTATCCTTTAGACCGGAGTCTTCATGGCATCACGGTGTGGATTGTCATGCTTTGACACTATTGAGGTTTCCCTTAACCACAGGGCGATCATGCGGTAGTGATTGGGTATGATATTAAAGCATGCGGAGTATACAAGTTTGGTCGTCCGGGAATCGCGTGTCCTATGATTGGGATCAAATATCCGAAATGGCCTTATTATAAGGAATGTCTAGCTCTCGTGAATCTTTTCAAAGTGGGAGTAAATGTGTTATTCCGAGGGAGCGTGATATCCAGATTATAAGATACGATCGTTAATGTATCGACACTCAAGATACAATCGTATGGATATTATTACAACGATAGGATTGTAAGTTACACGGTAACTGCTTCACATGAAAGGTAGTAGTCATTGCTTTTGACTCTTCCGATGATTGGGGGTCACGGTGTGTTGCTAGACGCTATCCCGTGATCGTTAGGCATGAAGGGCATTTTCGTAAATTGCACTTTGTGTCTACGGCCAACATATTCGGAAGCCTATCGGGTCACACACATATGAACATCGAGTCGGATTAAAATGCGGTTATAGTTGATAACCAAATAATGAAAGTTTATCTCTAGACTATAAAGGTTATAATGGTAAATTAATATTATTGTATTTATTTATTATGAATAAATAAAATACAAGATATTAATTATATACAAATTATATTAAATAAAGAATATCCGGATGCCAATTAATTGACATATGGGGCGTCACTTTCTAGGGTGTAAGATACACTTGGATTGTGTATTTTAATTAATAAGATTACCATAATATTAATATTGTATATTAATTGATTTTGGAAAAATAGATTTAAGGTAATAATATAAATATAATCAATATAAGATATTGCCAATATTTAGATTTTATTTAATATGAGAAATTATAATAAAAGAGATAAATCAATCTTATTGATTTTCCTTATTTTATTGGGAGAATGTTTTCTTCTCCTCCACACCAAGATGGGGCGCCACTTCTACTATAAATAAGAGGTGAGTGTCAAGCTCTTTTGTACATCACAATTGCAAGAGCTCATAGTTCTTGTGTAAAATAGAGAGCATCCTATAGAGTGTTGGAGATTGGGGAAAAAGGCCGGTCTAGCAATCGGTGTTTTCCAATAGCAATCCAAGGAGGATTCCGGCGAGGAGTTCATGTGGATCAAAGATAGAGGCCGGACACGTGGACGGCTTGTGCACTGTACTACTCTCCGTTGACGGTCAAAGCGACGATCTTATAGATCATACAAGGTATAACCGTCAAACTACTTAACGTGTTTATTACATTAAACGAAGAACGATCTGGAAAAGGAAATTAAAATTTTAAATTCCGCTGCGTTAAACTAGTGATTTTCTAACACTTAGTGTGTGTCACACGTGAGGATTAAGTTTATTGTGATACACTTGAACTATTAGTCCGTGTATGGGGTCTATTGATTAAACCACCATTAATGCGCCCATAACACTATGGTGTGACCGTCTTATCCGGACCGTCGATATTGGTTATCTAAGTGGGGCATTTATATATGATGTAGTCATATAGGACTGGACCGATTTAATCTGAATTTCTCATATAATTGCGTGATTGAGAAATCTTATTAAATCACAAGATGATCATATATGGATTAACCTTAATCCTGAAGTGATTGCAGACGCCTGCTTGTTTCAAGATAGGGTTTGATGTGTTCGTTAAGGATCGTTAAGAGTCACGGTCCGAATCCCTTTCACGTTGGCAATATTCTGGAATGAGTGAGGAGTAAGTGTCTCACAGATATGGAATCCATTTCTTCCTGCGGGAAGTAGAAAGACAATCCCCTTATTTGTTGATCCTAGAAACTGATCGATCGACCGAGTTCATATTGGTTATGAACTAATTGATCACTAGCGTGTTAATGGTAAATAAGGATAAGATGTAATGAAGAAGGTTTACGGAAATAATCCCGCTTCGTTATGGATAGTCTATGGAGGGTTAGTCTGTATGTAATGATTATATCAATGGACACTTATTGACTCGACTTTATGAGAATAAGTTATATCTATAATCGATAGAGTTCAGTTTCGGATTTATGGTGGCGTAATTCCGGAATTAATAAGTTGAGTAGAAATATTCTGTTCGATGAATATTTTATTCAATTTATTGTAGCTATTGGTTATAGGTCAATGGTCCCCGGGTTGGCTCCTAACACGCGAGTAAATTCTCATATTTTGGAACCTCGAGAATAAATTAAGGTGGGTTCTATTGGCACACGCCAAATTACTTCTGGCACCCACTTACTTCCGGCACCGCAAAAAATTACTTGCACCACATTGTTTTCAAAAAGACGAAGTCATCCCCACTGGTGTTCCTCCTTGAACACCAACGTCAGTGACACTGACGTTGGTGTTGATGAATAAGTAACGCTCACGATAAAAGTGGAACTTAAGGCGTGTGGTGTTTCCTTCAACACCAACGTCGGTGACCGTTGGTGTTGAAGAAACCATGAGTAACGTTTGTTCAAGAGAAAAATATTCAAATAATGGGTTAAAAGTAATTTGGCGTCTAATAAAACACCTAAATTAAATAGTTGGTCTATTTAATGAATATGCAAATATTATTTAGGGAATATTAGGTTTTAGTCCACTTTCCTCTCTGTATATAAATTTTAATCCAGTTTGTATTTTTTTTGTTGATTTAAGGACAAAATAATTTCGTTCGGACTAAACTACCCTCGTATTGATATTGATGATTGGTTTTAAAAAAAGAAACACGAAGAAGCAAACGAGAAAGTGTTTCCATAAATCTTAGCCGCCGGCGGTTCTGAGGCTGCTTCTGCTGCCGCCGTCCAATGGCTCCTCCTTCCTCCTCCACCATGGCTCCTCCTTCCCCTGTATGTCTTCATCTTCATTGCTGCCTGTGCAAAATGCACACAACTACAACTCTCCTCGCAATCTTGATTTCTGTGTTTCTCCTCTTCCAATCAACTAATTCCGGCGACGGCAAGGTGAAAAATGCACTGACAGACCTCATGAATCAGCTGATCGGCAACAGTTCTTGCTTTCCAAAAGTAAATTCTCCATGGAATTTAAATTCCGACCCATGCAAGGATCAATGGGTCGGAGTCAATTGTGACAGCAGCTTCTCTATCAATCACTTTCGATGGTTACAATTTCGCCGGGTTTTTCAATCCCACCAGTCTATGACAGGTTCAATCAATTGCTGATTCGCTTACTGTAATTAGTCTTAATGGTAATGCCGAAGCTTTTGATGCAGGGGAAGATTCCTTCTTTGCTTCTGATGGACCTGTGCTTCCTCCTCCTAATGAAATGCAAGAAGTAGGATCTGCTCTTCGTGAATGGCGGCGGTAAGCTTTTTTATTTTACTTGTTGCTTATTTGGTTTGTAATTGAGTTCACAAATTGCTTGCTTGTATCAAATGATTTTCTACTGGAGAAAGCATTTCTTCTTAATTTAGTGTTGAAGATGATCATTTTCCTTCTTGTTGTTGTAGTGCTTTTGTTATTGTGGTGGTGCTTTTTGAGGTTAAGATCTGTATATAATGCGAGCATAGCATAGATCTTAATTCTGCTTCTTGTCAATTTCAAGAACCCACGCTCTACAATAAATTCACAATCTCTTTCATTTTCACATTCTCAGTATTCTGTCATTTTTTCTTCTCTGTCACAATAACTACATACACATTATAGCGGAAGAAGAGCATTAATATTATCAAAAATGTTTCTTTGTTTTTCAAGTGGATCAAATAGAAAACAAAGAAAAAAGAGAAGAAAATGGCTAAAGAAGAAGAGGTTTATTGGAGCTATTGATCAAGGCACTACAAGCACAAGATTTTTTATTTTTTGATTCCGTTTGCTTTCTGTGTGTGATATTGCTATATGAAATGTTCGAGTCACGTAGTGGAGCATTTGAATTGTTGACGCCGACGGGAATTGAGTATTGGGAATTGTCAATTGAAAACTTCAAATGTATGAGAAATTAGTTTCCTCATGGCAGCATTTCCAGCTTGATATTGTAGGAAAGGACAGAGTGCGTTCATAATTCCAACTCCGAGTTCGATCATAATTTTTTTCTTTCTTTTTCGGCGAATAAATTTGGATTATCTAACTTTACCATTAATATTTGATTTAGCTTGAATTACTTGTTGGATATCACCATTTGAAGTTGAAGTTGAGAGCACTACAATGCAAGAAAAAGGTTGCATTGGACATTTTTAAAGAAGATTGATTGTGTTTTTTACTTGGTTCATATCATTAAGCTTTCTAATAGACTAGTGTTACTTTGTTGGTGTGTTACTTTGTTGAGAACAAAAATAATGGTAGGTCTGTTGTGGTTGATCATATTGGTGATCCCACAGTTTAATGTTTCGTTTAAGGATGCATCTATGATGTTTTAAAGAAGATTGATTGTGTTTTTACTTGGTTCATATCATTAAGCTTTCTAATAGACTAGTGTTACTTTGTTAGTGTGTTACTTTTTTGGTGTCTTACTTTGTTAGTGTGTTACATTGTTGGTGTGTTACTTTATTAGTGTCAATAGTTCTGTTGAGAACAAAAATAGACTAGTGTGTTACTATGTTGGTGTGTTACTTTGTTGTTGTGTTACTTTGTTGGTGTGTTACTTTGTTGAGAACAAAAATAGACTAGTGTGTTACTTTGTTGGTGTGTTACTTTGTTGGTTTGTTACTTTGTTGGTGTGTTACTTTGTTGAGAACAAAAATAGACTAGTGTGTTACTTTGTTGGTGTGTTAGTGTGTTACTTTGTTGGTATGTTACTTTGTTGGTGTGTTACTTTGTTGAGAACAAAAATAGACTAGTGTGTTACTATATTGGTGTGTTATTTTGTTGTTGTGTTACTTTGTTGGTGTGTTACTTTGTTGGTGTGTTGCTTTGTTGAGAACAAAAATAGACTAGTGTGTTACTTTGTTGGTGTATTACTTTGTTGGTTTGTTACTTGGTTGATTTGTTATTTGGTTGGTGTGTTACTTTGTTGATGTGTTACTTGGTTGGTGTGTTACTTTGTTGAGAACAAAAATTTGTTGGTGTGTTACTGTTACTGTGTTACTTTGTCGGTGTGTTACTTTGTTGGTGTGTTTACTTTGTTGAGAACAAAAATAGACTAGTGTGTTACTATGTTGGTGTGTTACTTTATTGTTGTGTTACTTTGTTGGTGTGTTACTTTGTTGGTGTGTTACTTTGTTGAAAACAAAAATAGACTAGTGTGTTACTTTGTTAGTGTGTTACTTTGTTGGTGTGTTACTTTGTTGAGAACAAAAATAGACTAGTGTGTTACTTTGTTGGTGTGTTACTTGGTTGATTTGTTACTTAGTTGGTGTGTTACTTTTTCGATGTGTTACTTGGTTGATGTGTTACTTTGTTGAGAACAAAAATTTGTTGGTGTGTTACTTTGTTGGTGTGTTACTGTGTCACTGTGTCACTGTGTTACTGTGTTGCTGTGTTACTGTGTTACTGTGTCACTGTTATTGTGTTGGTGTAAACGCTTCGATAAAATTCGGCTTTCAAATACTACGTCGAAAGGGTATCAAACGCAGTCTCAAAATGAAGATAAAAAAAATATGAATTTTGGTGAAACAATTTTGATGATTGGTGTTCTAAATCAAAAGTTACGGTCGTTTATAAGAAAAAAAAACACTCCGGTTAATATAAATATTTTTTCGTCTTTCAAAATATACGTCGGAAGGGTATCGTGTTTGGGCTCAAATTGAAGAGCAAAAAAAAACATGTATTTTGGTAAAAAAAGTTCGATGATCGGAGTTTAAAATCAAAAGTTACGGGTGTTTGAAAAAAAAAACAAAGCATAAATGCAGTAGGATCAAACATTCAAATGTACCTAATGTTCTTGTAATGAGGACGCGCGCTTTCTGTAGGGTCAATTTTGTTTAAATTTTTTTGTCCTTTTTGCAACTAAAAAAAGGAATGTGTCATATTTATTCATTTTGCAATTATTTTTGTCCTTTAATATAGAAAAGACATTTTCTATTATCCCAAATGGCATAAAAATGGCGCCGTATTATTTGGTTTTGGGAAATGAAATTTTCTCCTAATTAATTATAATGTGGATAATGTAATTATTTATGTGTTAAATAATTATAAATAAGAAATTGGTTTTCTTATTGGATAAATAGGAAATTTGTTTTCCTATTGGATAAATGTTTTATTTTCCTAAAAGGAAAACATAAATTTGTGTGTAAAAGATAAACCCTCAAATTATTAGTTATTATCCTATATAAAAAAAGTTTCTCCCAACACAAAATGGTTAACAATCCAACGCCATTTTTCAGAGAAAAAGAAAAGGGACGCACCTTTTTTGGAAAAAAAGAGAGAATTTTCTTGTCTTAGCCATTAGAAGAAGAAAAACTTGGAGTTTTTCTTAAGCATATTTGAGGAGGTTCTACTATGAGGATCGACGTCCACCAGTCGTCGCTTGGAGACATAATCCAGAAGATCACGGCTTCTCTCCGGTTGGGGTAAATCTACTAATCTTCTTGTAGTTAATTAATTTATTATGTGAATTGAATCGTGATAAAATTATGGATCGGATCCGGATTCAGGTTTCTGTATATCCAGCATGTAGTAGCAGAGCCAGGTTAAAGCGATTTTGTAATTTTGATTGCATAATTAATTAATAAGGAGTGAAATTGAATAAAAATTGCATCTTTTATACGTTTATAATATTTATGCATGATTGAATGATTTAGTTGACGAGATGGATTGTGGTTGGTACTTTTTTACCGTTAGATCCATTGTAAACCCGTTTTTTAGGTATAGAAAATTATGTAATTTATTTGTTGTAATTTAATTTCCTAGTAATTAGAATTAAATAGAACTCGGCAGCCCTGTACTATTTAAATTAATTTCGAAGAACATCAACAAGCTAATGTGGCATCCTGGTGGTAGAGACGCAACACAAACATGCTGAAGACCCAAGTTTGATTCCCCAGCTGTGTTTTTTTTATGTAGTTTTTTTCCAAAAAAATGCAGTTTTGGCAAATAAAGAAAAAATAAATGCAGCAGGTGGGATTCAAACCAAGGCTACCGAAGGAAGATGACGTGCTGACCAACTCTGCTAGGAGATCATATGTTCAAAAACGGATTAGTTTAATGATAAACAAGGCGGCGGAAGTTCTAATAAGAAATTAGTAAATCCTTTAAAAGTAGGGATCCATCTCAGTGGTTTATTTTTCGCATTTATTTTCTCTTGTGATTATTTATGTGATATAACCATGACATGCATCATATTCATTAATTTCACTCATAGCATATGCATACATGAAGAAAATTAATATTGACATTAATTAGACATGTATGAAAACGATAATTAATTTAGATTAATAATAAATTAAATTAATTAACGGAAGGAATTTTATCGGGATATAAAATTCACATGATAGAAATAAAATTTACGGGGTAAATTTAATTTTTGGATCTAAAATTCTTTGGGGATTTAATTATGTAGTGTCTAAATAAATAGAATTTTGATAATCAAAATTGAAAAATCATGAAAAATTGGACACCAAGTAGACGGTATTTGGAACCTATAAGTTGATGATTTCTTTTCATGATTTATTGTTCTCGGATTATTAGAAAAATTCTAAGATCCTAAATTTTTATCATGACAATATTAGGACTTTAAATTTCTTTGGTGAATTTTAGTTGTGTAGTGTCAACACAAGTAATTTCTAAATATTTGAAAAAAATGGAAAATCATGAATATAGTGTCGCTAGTTAGACGGTATTTGGAACCGATAAACTAGTGGGAGCTTTAAATTTCGTGATTTATTGTTTTTCGAATTATTGGGAAATTCATAAGTCCTAATATATTAGGATTATAAAATTCTTGGTGAATTTTAATTGTGTAGTGTCTACACAAAGAATTTATATATCCGAGAAATTGGAAAGTCGTGAATAAGTGACACTAGTTAGACGGTATTTAGAACCGATGAAATAGTGGGAGGATTAAAATTTATATATTCATGATTTATTGTTTTTCCGGATTATAAAGAAATTCTGAAAATCCTAATAATACAACCTATTTTTCAAAATAACGAGTGGGAGCGGAGAATGTGACAACCGACCCCACAGCCTCTACTGTTGACACAAGCACGTGAGAGAATGGTGACGCCTCGTGCCGCTTTGATTTCGGCCCCCTACGGATGGCCTTCACCGCTATCAAAATACAAGGCTTGGTTTCTGAAAGGATAGGATTTTGAGTACTCGTCGGGTCACTGACCTACCCTACGGCGGCATACTCGGAGCGTACTTAAAAATCTGAAACAGTAGGTCACACTCACAAGGATATTTTTGGAAATATCTTGGCTGAAAAAGGAAGGTAATCAACAACTA
This sequence comes from Gentiana dahurica var. dahurica, assembly GCA_024500145.1. Lineage (NCBI taxonomy): Eukaryota > Viridiplantae > Streptophyta > Magnoliopsida > Gentianales > Gentianaceae > Gentiana > Gentiana dahurica. The sequence continues at coordinate 51,070,909 of CM044901.1, forward strand.
GACGGAGATGTTTGATTCTCAATTGTTTAATTGTTGAGATAGATTGTCTCAATTTAATCGTCACCTCTTTGACCTACCCTACAGCGGCACTGAGGTGTGATATTAAATCCTTGGAATGGTAGGATAAACTGCAAGCATGACATCACGTTTATAATTTCTAAAATCATTATTTGTTGTGGTGTATGATTTGATTTATATTTCTGTCGTAATTTATTTATCAACTACATATCATCTCAAGGTGACTAGACTGCTTAAGTAATTAAATTTGACTAATGTTGACTTCGTAAAAGTGGAAAAGTTACAAGAACGTTGAACTCAATAATCGAGAATGCAAGATTAATTTTTCGGAAGAGGATGTTCCTCTTGAGCCTACAAACTTAAGTGACATTGATGTCACTGCTGTTGAACGATAGACAAATTAAAATTTAGTTCAAAGATGACGAGAATGATTTGATATCAATTTCACTGGACATCCCACAGTTCACGAGTAGTGTCTACTCAAATGAACTGCTAGTTCACGGCCATTTCCTTTAAAGAAAGTCAAGAATGGGAAGCTAAATGTCTATAAGTGTAAGTCATCAAAACTAAATAAGCTAAAGGCTAAACCGAAACATTAATGAAAGAAAATATAGGATAAGGAAAGTGATTTCGGATCACTAACCTATGAATCCTTAGAGACTTTCTTAACCGAGTAATTTGACTCAGAAGCTAAGTTCTTTTGTAAGAACAAGGTAGCTGGGCATTCATGATGAAGAAAAGACAACGGGCATTTATTTCAGCTAAGATAGTGAGAGTGACATAAGGAAAGAAATTTTGGATTTTTATCCATGAATATCGCAGAAATTTAATTTCTGTTTTTAGATTCGTTGGGACGAATGGATTCACTTTCAAATCGATAATATAGTTGCCTCAAAGAAAGTGAATATGACATTTGTATACGATTCTGAAACTCGGACTTTTGTCTGATGAAGTCAGAACCACTAGGAAATGCTGAAAAGGTATATGTAACACATCATAAACTATTAAGACAAATGGTTTCCGTATTTAGATAAACGATTCTTCAGCATCTATTAATTAGTGCATATATCTTAAAGATAAGATCTGAAGACTGGCTAAAGGTGATTCCTATCTCCCAGTTTAAGAACACTGTCGCAAAGGAAAAATGACTAAGTAACCTTTCAATTAGGAAAGGGTAATAGAGCTAAAGAAGTTTCATAGCTTGTTCATATTGACCTTCGGGGTCTTATGAAGATACAAGCTAGTGGGAGCTTTTGAGTGGTAGACATTTTGTCTAATGACTACTCGAAACGCCGATTAGTTTTTCTAAATATTTGGAGGAATCTCTGATATTACCAGAGAAGAGAGTATTCCATGCTCAGATATAGGCTATGGCTTGAAACTGATGCTTGGCCTACCTCCAAGTGAAATGATTTCACTGAAAGGATTAAACCATGTATTATCTTGTATAGTTATTGATATGCTACATTACGCTGCTTAACCCGATTAAGATATTGGTTGCAAAATAACGGTTTACATTTTTATGTAATACCGAGAAGTCTACCTAGAAGATGCCTATGAAATTGTGGATAAGGAGTGAAGTACCTTTACACCGCTTCCGCAAATAGAGGCATTTAGCACTTGTGCTTGAAGGTAGGACTGGAGATTTTACATGCACGTTCAGATGGTGACTGTTTGTGAATTATCTTAATGCAATAAGTAAAGGTTGGTTATAAGATTCTTAAGATCGGATAGTGACGGTTACACTGTTACATCATTTCTAACAAAATGTTTAAATAACAACCTTGAACCTTGAAGTAAAGTTACTCAAGGAGTTACTATTTGATTAATCAGACCACATCCAACATTGTTTGTTGGGGGTTATACTGATAAATACTACAACACCAGATCAAAATGTCAATCCACCCAAATACAGTGTGAGTATGGTTTAACCATTGACTCACTGTGATTATGCAGAGTTTACAGTCTGCTGGGGGTGATTGATAACTTATGGTCTTCTGGTAGGGCTGTATAAGATTTTGATAAAAGGAGATTGGTTTAAAGCCATAAACCTGTAAATGGAGTTTTGGTACTCCAGTTCTGTTCATACTCTTGTAGAATCACCTGAGTGTCTCAGGCCCAGTGGGAGAAATTGGATCTGCTTGAAGAATAGATGAATGAATGAGAAAGTTTATCTTTCAAAGCAAAGCTAAGTGGTCTAAGGGTAATTCCCTGAGAAGTAGATAGTTCAATAGGGGTAATGCCCTGAACTCTCTCACCATTCAGCCTTGCTTGACTCCATGGAAAGCAGAAAGATTACGGTGATGCCCTAAAACTTTCTTGCCCAACAACGGAGCTTGAATTCATTTGGAACAAAAGGGTTTTAACTTAAAGCCAATGGCAGATTGACTGCCTATGCTTATATCCATTGGTTTATTAAAGTAAACCTTCAGGTCATTAAAATTCACATGTTTTGAAATGTGTGGGCTTGACCAGGATATTGATGAGTCTTTTGTAGACCAGAGAATCAATATTGGTAAAGTACTAGACGTAAGTGTTTATAAAAGATAACACTGCAACAGCTGTGAACAACATGGGTGTGTCATCTAAAGTCAAGAACTGACTAGCCAAAACTTCTCTGAATCAGAGAAGTGGACTATATTCTTAGAATTTTATTCGGTTGAATTAATGAGAACAAGTTGTTGGCAATATCCCATGCATCTTATTCTTTAAGATGATGATACATTTTCGTATGCAATATTCAACGAGAGGTTTCCTACCCAACCCCTCACGGAATAATTCTCTTAGTCGTTGGATATAGAGAAAATGGGATAGATTCTCTTTTAGATAGAGAAAGTCGGGTTATTAAAAGTCAATAACAGTCGAATCTTGGATTCGGACGTTGAGAAGCAGTATAGTGCATCCTCAAGTACCTTCGAAGAACGAGGAGTAATATGCGTCTATATTCAGGTGCATACCTGAGTATTGTTGACTACACTGATTCTGACTTGCTGTCAGATTAAGAAGATCGTTAGTCGATCTCGGGCTCAGTGTGATGGAGCTATAGTCTGGAGCAATCTAGCACTGCTAATTTGACTCTGTTAGTCGAATACATAGCAGCTTTCGGAGCAGCTAAAGAGGCAGTGTGGCTTGAGAAGTTCTTTGTTGGATCGGGAAGTGATTCCAGGTCTCGATGAGCCGATACCATTTTATTGTGAAAACAGTTGAGAGGTTATTCATGCAAATGATCTTCGCAGTCACAAGAGATCAAAAGCATATTGAAAATAGTACCACCTGATCAGACAGACTGTGCAGAAAGGCGACGTTTTGGTCCTAAAGATCGCCTCGAGCCGACAACCTAGCTGATAAAGTTTACCAAGTCGTGTGGCATCTAATGTCACTGGTAAGTGCTTGGCGGGTATGAAATTGGGAGGTATGTCTCATCTGCTTTAGAGCAAGTGGGAGAATGTTGTGGATAGATGGAATAAGGGTGTGGTGCTCTAAAAACAATTGTTGCTTGTCTTTACGGGCAAGTGGGAGGTTGTTGGATGTAGTGCCCGAAAGACAATTGTTGCTTGTCTACAAGGGCAAGTGGGAGATTGTTGGAAGTAGCGCCCAAAAGACAATTTCTGTAATTGTTTTTATAATTAATAAATGACAGATTTATTCTCATCTTATTATTTGCTTAGCGCTTATATATTATACACTGCTGAAAACCCCAAGTAGTATCATATGTAGCCATATAACTTAGTGTGTGTCACACGTGAGGATTAAGTTTATGGTGATACACTTGAACTATTAGTCCGTGGTGAACTTAATCAAAGTATGGGGTCTATTGATTAAATCACCATTAATGCGCCCACAACACTTTATGGTGTGACCGTCTTATCCGGACCGTCAATATTGGTTATCTAAGTGGGGCATTTATATATGATGTAGTCATATAGGACTGGACCGATTTAATCTGAATTTCTCATATAATTCCGTGATTGAGAAATCTTATTAAATCACAAGATGATCATAAATAGATTAACCTTAATCGTGAAGTGATTGCAGACGCCTGCTTGTTTCAAGATAGGGTTTGATGTGTTCGTTAAGGATCGCTAAGAGGCGCGGTCCGAATCACTTCATGTTGGCACTATTCTAGAATGAGTGAGGAGTGTGTGTCTCATAGATATGGAATCCATTCCTTCATGCAGGAAGTAGAAAGACAATCCCCTTATTTGTTGATCCTAGAAACTGATCGATCGGCCGAGTTCATACTGGTTATGAACTAATTGTTCACTAGTGGGTTAATGGTAAATAAGGATAAGATGTAATGAAGAAGGTTTAAAGAAATCCCGCTTCGTTACGGATAGTCTATGGAGGGTTAGTCTGTATGTAATGATTATATCAATGGACACTTATTGACTCGACTTTCTGAGAATAAGTTATATATATAATCGATAGAGTTCAGTTTCGGATTTATGGTGGTTCAATTCCGGAATTAATAAGTTGAGTAGAAATATTCTGTTCGATGAATATTTTATTCAATTTATTGTAGCTATTGGTTATAGGTCCATGGTCCCCGGGTTGGCTCCTAACACGCGAGTGAATTCTCGTATTTTGGAACCTCAAGAATAAATTAAATAGTTGGTCTATTTAATGAATATGCAAATATTATTTATTTGGTAAATAATATGTAAAATAGAAAAGACATTTTCTATTATCCCAAATGGCATAAAAATGGCGCCGTATTATTTGGTTTTGGGAAAAGAAATTTTCTCCTAATTAATTATAATGTGGATAATGTAATTATTTATGTGTTAAATAATTATAAATAAGAAATTAGTTTTCTTATTGGATAAATAGGAAATATGTTTTCCTATTGGATAAATGTTTTATTTTTCTAAAAGGAAAAGATAAATTTATGTGTAAAAGATAAATCCCCAAATTATTAGTTATTATCCTATATAAAGAGAGTTTCTCCAACACAAAATGGTAACAATCCAACGCCATTTTTCAAGAAAAAAAAAGGGACGCACCTTTTTTGGAATAGAAAGAGAGAAATTTGTTTTCTTGTCTTAGCCATTAGGAGAAGAAAAACTTGGAGTTTTTCTTAAGCACATTTGAGGAGGTTCTACTACGAGGATCGACGTCCACCAGTCGCCGCTTGGAGATACAATCCGGAAGATCACGGCTTCTCTCCGGTTGGGGTAAATCTACTAATCTTCTTGTAGTTAATTAATTTATTATGTGAATTGAATCGTGGTAAAACCGCATGCGAATTTAATTCGTAGCTTCCGTTATACATGATCGAGCGTCTCGATCGGTGCTGTGAATCAGATCTGACGATCCAATTATGGATCGGATCCGGATTCAGGTTTCTGTATATCCAGCATGTAGTCGGCCGGGGAATCGAACTTGGGTCTTCAGCAGCGTATAATATATAAGCACAAAACAAATAATAAGGTGAGAATAAATCCGTCATTTATTAATTATAAAATTAATTACAGAAATTGTCTTTCGGGCGCTACTTCCAACAATCTCCCACTTGCCCGTATAGACAAGAAACAATTGACTTTCGGGCACTACATCCAACAATCTCCCACTTGCCCGTAAAGACAAGCAACAATTGTTTTTAGAGCACCACACCCTTATTCCATCTATCCACAACACAAACATCATAAACTCCTCCTGATTCAAGCGATGAGCGGCCACATACTGCTCCCAACCTTCCCCAAAGAAACAAAGAAGTCTATTGTTTGTCGGTCCAGCCCTCACTTCCCATGTCCCTCGTCGGCTATTGAGAACAACCCTATTTATGTTTCGCAGGGTTTCGTTCAAATTATCAACGTACTTTCGTGGTAGTGTCTATGAAGAAAGAAATGTATCACGTTATTTCAATTATAATATAAGCGATAAAAATGTAGGTTAATTAATAATTACATACAAAACTTGTTGCGAAACCACCCATAAGAACTTTGAAGAAACAATCATTATTCATTTTCTTCAGTGCAGATTAAAAAGGAACGAGGAATCAAAATACGAATCAGAATCAGTTCGCATGCCATTCCAAAATAAGACAACATTGATACTTAAGCCAAACATAACCAATCACTCAAGAAAGAACTCGTACCTTAATCCATACATACTACATACCTGAACTTCTTGTACGATCAACAAGTGTTGTTTGTTTTAATACCTGAAGTTCTTCTACTGTGAGTTCTTTTAATTGTTGAAGGTGAGGGAGACATCAGGCATTTTTACATAGAAAATGGCTAGCTTGAATAAGTCCATTAAGAAATGAATATCTTTGGCATATCTGTTTATGGAAGATATTAACAAATGGATACCTTTGGGTCATTTCTTAATGGAACTTGTTCAGGTAATCCAATCTACCTAAAAGCAAAGAGATCCCAAGGTTTTGTAAACGGGTGACAATCTGTTAAAACAAAGAGATCCCACGGCTTTACATTATCGGGTCCAAACAACACACATAATGGGCAAAACAGATCTAAGTATACGTTTAACTAACACGCTTACATTGCCAAAATTAGATTTTAAGGCCCCTATTATGAGTAAAAATTCACTTGGCAAAAATTCATAGTTGGAAAGGTATTTACAATGTCAAGAAACACACTAATTCAAAGTTGTTATGTGCACAATAATTATGTAATTATAGTGAAATTCAGCACATAACGCCAGCAAGTTTGACGTTACATTAACAAAATAACGTCAGTCTTATTGACGTTCTATGGAACGTCAGGCTAACTGACGTTCTGAAGCAATATTAACGTCATACTCACCAACGATGAAACTGGTAACCCGTGTGGACTTTTATGATCGGAACGTCATCCTATATGATGTTGTATATGAACAAAAACGTCAAAATAGGCGACGTTTTAATCACCCAATCATCATCCCCAACCCTCCGATCGGAAAATGGCCGGATTATCAAAAAATTGCCAAAAAAAAAACCCACTGATTTCAACAAAAAAACGAATACACATTACAATGAAACAAACATTCGTTTAAATCCTTCGATTTCTATGAGCATTACGTTCAAAAAACTTAGTTTCTACCAATTGAAACTCCATTACAACCTTCAAACCTTCAAAAAATCAAACCTTCGATTTCTACAAATTTAAAACTGAAATGCAAACATAAAACAAGATACTTACATGATTTAGATCAAAGTGATGTTGGTCTTAGCTTCAGCTGCGGATTCCGGCGAAATTTTTTCTTCTCCGGTGAAATTTTTAAAAGAACTCCGGCAAAAAGGTGTGGGTTGTAGAAGCAACTTTGTGTCAAATGAGAAATAAAGAGAAGTAATGTAGATGTAGGGGTTAAAAGGTTTTTTGAGAAGTGAAGGGGTGGAAGTTAAAAAGTGAGGGACTAAAGTGTTTATTTTTTTTTAAAATACGAGGGACTAAAGCGTACAGTTTTTAAAAGTTATTAAATAGATTATTTTTAGGTGGTGCCTTGAGTGATTAGATGGTGTGGAAAAGTACATGAAAAATAATAAATTAAAGGGTGCCGATAGTATTTTCGTGGTGCCGATAGAAGCCGCCGAAACTTATTACATTTATGTGTCTAAAACCTGAAATTAAACAAATATTATTAATAGATGAAACACTGAGTGATAATGGACGGTGATGGATAATTTAGGATGATAGGGTAGGATGAGGAAAAGTGGGGTTGTAGGGTAAAGTGTAAAATGTAGGGTTAGGTGGGTAGTTTTACCCCACCATCCACCTTACCTTATCCCACCACACATCAAACCACTTATTCACTGTACCTTATTTTGCTACAAACCTACCACAATCCCTTTCACACTACCCGAACCTATCATATCTCACTCTACCTAACCCCACCAACAATTTCCAACCCCACCGTACCCTTTTCCTACCTACCACCCAGCTTACCTATCACTCCGCCGCACTCTACCTCTCCATACATCATTTCCTAACCTACCACCCTAACTTGCCCTCCACCCACCCAACCTACCTTATCTTACTGTTGGTCCTTGAAAAGGCTTTGGTTAAGTTTAGAGGGAGGGTGAATAAACTTAACACTTAAAACTTTTTGGAGTTAACAAACTCAGCAACTTGACTGCTGATACCTCGATAGTCTGCTGACACTTCAGTAGCCTGCTGATACCTCAGTAGCCTACTGACAGTTGAGTTTACTGAATTTGTGCAGCGGATTTATGTCAAAAATAAAGCCTTGTTACTTGTTGTTAAATATGATACTAAGTATTAGATACTCAGTAGTGTATGTGTGTGAGTTCAGTTGCTAGATTCAGTAGATTGATGTGTATAATGAATTAAATGCAGAATGTAAGTGCAGAAAGTAATTAGGCAGATTTTATAGTGGTTCCAAGTGGTGTAATCCTGTCAGTCCACTCTTCTCCTGTGATGTTGGAGGTAATTCACTAGAGATCTTTGATGTATCTGTTACAAAGATTCGTAAGATTGCTTGTCCTTCACCAATGACTATGGCTTCACAAACTGAAAACTAGGAACATGTAGGATTGCTGCTCCAAAGTCTTCCACTGGTCCTTGAAGGGTAGGATTGCCTCTTCACCAGCTCCACCACAAACAACAGTCTTTCACACCCGACATATGCTTCACTGTCTTCAGCAGGTTCTGTGTAAAATAAATATTGAATCAAGTAAATGATTCAGTTGCAGCAGCTTGATTAGGATGAAATAATCAACAGCTTGCAGTCTTCAAGTGTGTGAACTTGATGTAGCTTGAATACATAAAACACTTGAAGATTTTCTCTGGATCAGTAAGGTTAAGTTCAGCAGGGTGTTCTTGCAGCTCGGAATTATCTCTTATATTTTTCAATCATCATCTTCTTCTGAGTTGAAAGTCCTCTATTTATAGGTGGGAATGCATGTGACTTCTATTTGAAATTCAAATATAACCGTTCCTGGTTTTTGTCCCATTTGACTTGCTTTCTGTCACTATTCATAGGACTGACACTGTCAGAATTCCTTTTTGACAGTGCAGTCTGTCCACCCTTTGACTTATAACCATTGGATAAATTCCTGAATTATCCCAACGTCCTTTTAATCTCAGCCCTTGATTTGTTTGATAAATCAGAGGTAGTTGGCTGTCCTTATCCATATAATCTTCCAATGTAATCTTGAATTAATCGAGGTATATCATCAGCAGGTTCATCAGTCTGCTGTAATACCTACCAGTCTGCTGAACAGCAATTTGCTGTGTAATAAATTCAATGCAGCTGATTTCTTTTATCTAACTTTTATTTGTGAAGTTAGATTACACCTTTTTAATTATAACCAAGTTCCAAACATCATCCAACTTATGGAACTTAGACCTTCTACACAAGGTATATGTGATCAGTTTAGGTCATCACAGACTTGCCTAAATTCTGATTGCATATCCTTGACTTTAATCACTAAGTTTGATCCCGTAGCCTTCATTAACTGAGTTTGAGCCCTCAGCCTTCAGTCTTCAGCAGGTTCCAGAAAAGTCTACTGACCTAACTACCCTACTGACCTAGACTAGTCTGCTGAACAAAGTCAGCTGACCTTTACAGTGCTTGTTTGATCAAACCTATTCATAAATCAAACTCTAATAAACCTATACATTTGATCTAGACATCTTTTTGCCTTTGCACTATAACAGCTAGTCTGGCATTCATCATCAAAACATAGAAATAAGTCCAACAATTTCCCCCTTTTTGGTGATGATACCACTACCCTCACCTAACAGCAAAGCAAAAAGATTAAAACAGGAGCAGAATAAATTTCAGTCAATTCTCATTATAATCATTTGTTCACAGTTATTACAGTCTAGATGCAGCAAAGATAAAATATAAGAAGTGTGCTGATCTACTGTCTTTTTTCCCTTTCCTGTCTAGCCTTCTCCACTTGTTCTTGATAGGCTTTGATTTCTTCTATCATATCCCTCATCCATTCATTTTCAATTAATGTGAAATCAATGTAGGGATGTACTTCTTTCCACCACTTCCAAGCTTCTGGTAGAAGGAGGTTGATTTGATTTACTCTGAATCCTATTTTCATGTAAAGTTCTTTAAATTCATCCAGTGAGTCCTTTGCTTTAGTGATAGGCAAACTCCTTTCACCTCTACCACTTCTTCCACCTCTTCCACCTCTGCCACCTCTGTAAGTTGGCCTTAAGGATTTAACTCTTGCTTCCCAAAACTTCAATCCCAAGAAAGAGTTTAAACCTTCATGAAATCCCTTGTCATGATAAGGTTTCCTCCTGTTATAGTATTCCTTCTTGTATTGTCTAAGGAGATCATCAGTAAGTTGAACTCTGCCAGGTGCAGGTTCCCTGTAAGCATTAGTCTCATTCTTCCATCTTTTCTGTGCAAAGAGTCTGGCAGCCTCTTTTGCTACTGCTGTTTGACCCTCTTCCCCCTTAATGACATCATCAACAAAACGGGACAGCAGGCCATGAACACTCTCCTGTGTGATTACCAGATTATTCAGTTGTCCTTCCATAATTTCAGTTCTTGTATCAACTGCAGTAATCCTTGATTGCAAAGTCTGTTCCAGTAGATTGATCCTCTCAGTAACTTTAGGATCCAATCCAGCAGGTTGAGATGTTCCAGCAGCCTCAGCAGGCTTAGATGTTTCAGCAAGCTTGTCAAGTTTCTGATGAATGGATATAAAATGTTCTTTCAAAAACTTGTCTTTCAGTGAATTCCCTTGCTTGATGCCTTTCACTTCCATTGCAAGATCAGCAAGAGCATACTGATTTGAGGTAATATTGGAGGCAACTGTTTCTGTAGTCCTCCCTCTATTTTCCACCAAATTGATCAAATCATCAAACCTCTGCTCTTGCCTGTCCAGTTGAGTTCTTAGATTTGCAATGTCATTTCTGACAGTTCTCAACTCTTCCAGGACATGTGCTGGTATTCCACCAGCCATTTCTCCAGCAACTCCATCTGCAGGTTCCTCAACATTATATTGTGGCCTCTGATTGCTCACAACCAATGCCCAACTCCTATCTAGTCCAGCAGGGTTAGGACCTTGATATTCTTCCAAGACAGGATCAAGAGCTGGTTCTTCAAAAATAGGTACAAATGCCTGTGGGGGATCAATAGCAACATTTTCTTCTTCAGGCATTTGGAACTCCTCATCACTAAAGTCATAGTCCAGAAGCTGTTCTTCTTCATCAACAACAGCAGCCTGCTGACTATCTTTCCCTTTAGTGATCTTGACTCCAGTAGGCTCCACTACAGCAGCCTCTTCAGCAACAACAACAGCAGGGGTTTCCTCCAAACCCAAAGATTGTTCCAACCTGTGTCCAGGTGCTGTTTGTAACTCAGCAACCTGTACCTCCTGTTCCAACCTTTGTGCAGGTGCTGTTTGTAGCCCAGCAACCTGTACCTCCTGTTCAACTGTTGGATCTGGTGCAATGAATGCCACAACAACTTGATCAGGGAGAATGTCTATGTTTTCCTGTTGAAATTCTCCCATATCACCATTCCTTCTTAGTAGATTTGCAGTGTTGGTCAGGGTGCCATCAGTGTCAACCCAGTTTTGATATTGAATGGAGTCCTCAGAATTGACACTTGGCTCATCATGATCAGTGACTCTTTCTTCACTCAAATCTTCAGTCTGCTGATCATTAACATGCTCAGCAGGTTTTTCAACAAATAGTGGATCTATCTCACCAACCATTCTGTTTGCACCAATATCTATGCCTTCATTGATTTGTGCCTCAATATCATCTATGGTGAGATTTTCCTCATCCTCATTCATCTGTCCAGTTTGCTCTCTTTCAGTGGACTGTCCTGCACCAGTAGACTGTTCTACTCTTGGTTCAATAATCATGGCACATCCACTGACTTCTCTTGGACCAGAGGTGTGATTGTCATCAGAATCAGATGATGAAGAGTCATCATCACCACCTCTTGGATTCCTGAACTTGATACCCTCCTCTTTTTGTTGATCATCAAACAGATCCATCAGCCTTGATTGTAACAAAGAGGTATCAATCAGATCCAGCAAGCTCTCCCCTCCTAATTTCTCAAAAACCCATTCTTGAAAGTCTGTCATAGGTTCTGCAGCAGGTTTTTATTTCTTATAGAATCCAAACTTCCATTGGAAGTAATCAGCTACCAGCAGGAGTTTTGGATCAACATACCCTTCTTTCCTCTTCTTCTCATGTTTTTCATAGGGCAGGAATGATCCTCTGGGAGCTGTTGCAGTACCTTGCTGACCTCCAAAGGTCTCAACAAGTAGATGCAATGTCTCTTCTACAGATGCCTCACGGCTAGTAGGTTGCTCAGGTTGGATATTACTTCCTACTACCTCCATCTGTACCACACTTGGTTCCCCCTGACTTATATGCTCATCAGCAGGGTTAGCAGCAGACTGCTCTTCCCCCTGAACTATTGCAGGAATTGCAGGGTCTTGAACATTTGTTTCCATCTCCACAGCAGGTGTAGTCTCAGTGGTTTGTTGTGGTTCTTCAATAGATACTACAGCAGGCTCAGGGTCAGTAGACTGCTGTATATCTCCAACAGATTGCTCAACAACAACCTGTGTACCTTCAGTGGTCTCAACAGTTTCTTCCGGTGAAGATTCAACAACTTCAACAGCAGGCTCAGTTACAGTGGTCTGCTGTGTTTCACCAGCAGGTTGCTCAAGAACAACCTCTACATCCTGATTAGGCTTGATAATAGTCAAGGGCTCAGCCTCAATAGCCTCTTCTTCTTCTACATCACCTTCTTCTTCTTCTTGTGCCCTTTGAGCCTCTAAGATTTTCAATTGTTTTCCCTTTCCATGTTTCTTTTTGTGGAGAATCTCCTTCATCCTTTTGGAAAGTGGCTCATCTTCTATTTCAACCACAGTAGACTTCATTTTTCTCTTTGCTTCCTTCTGTTGTTCCCTCAAAATCTCAACAACAGTTTTTCTAGCAGTTACAGCATGGTCATTAATCTCATCTTTAGCTGGACCCTCAGCAGACTTAGCAGTCTGTGCTGTTTGCTTCTTTGTCTTCTTAGGCTTCAAGGTCTCAGTAATCTTCTTTGTATCTGCAGCCTTTCTTTTCTCAGTGGTCTTCTTTGGTGCAGCAGGTTTAATAGATTTCTTCACAGTTTGCTTGACCTGCTCACCACCAGCATCACCATCATCTCCATCACTATCATTATCAGCAGCCTCTGCAACATCTTCTTCATCATCATCCAGACCAGGGATAGTATAGTCAATCTCTTTCTTGTATCTGGACTGATTGATCTTCTCAGGTGCAACATCAGGGATCTCCAAATGATTCAGTAGGGTCTGAACCATTAATCCTAAGGGTAAGGCCTTGGATTTCCTTTTCCCTTCTCTTTCCTCCTTGGCTAATTTCTTCATGTAATGAATAAAATATCTAGCCCAATCAAACTTCATGCTTCTGCAAATGATCATCATCAGCTCTATCTTGGGTCCTGATAGAGTATCCATACTTCCAACCAGCACTAAAATATTCTTTGCAATGAGTTTGCTCAGCAGGTTGTACTCATTCCCAATGTGTCTGCAATTGATGCCTGGAATTGATTTGGTGTCTTTGTTTGTCTTGATTTTATCAACAAAATCCATCTTGGACAATCCTATTGCCTCAAGATTTGTTGCACCATCTACTGTTTCTTCAAAACCAAAGATTTCCCTCAGCAGACTTGAGGAAACTTCTATTTCTTGTCCATTCACAATTGTTTTGAATGCTTCAGTTCCTTCCTTTATCTGAATATTCTTCCAAAAACTGACAACGTTTGTATATGAGATTGTTTCCAATCTAATGTTCAGTACATTTTCCAATCCTGCATATCTTCATATTCTTCGACCAATATTGATAGCCAATTCTGTCTTGTTAGCATCAACAACAAAACCTCTCACACTTTGGATTGATTCGATTTGAACATCAATCTTTTCCGCCATTGATAAAAGAAAAAGATGAAGAAAAAAGCTTGTAAATCTGTGTTCACACAGTGTAAAACCAGAGAGTATAAGTCTGAGATTTTGTAAGTAGAGTGAATCTGCTGTGATAGGCCTGTATAAATAGACAGTGAGTGGTTGTAACTGTTAGTGCACGTACATCCATATTGACCATGATTAATCTGATTAAATGCTGTCTTGACACGTGGTCTCTTTCTTCTCCATAATGTATGTAACCGTTGGATCATGGTAACTGCGGTTATAAGGGATAGAATAAATATCCCGCCAATTGCTCTTTGACTTTAATAAAGTTTGACTGTGTAACGTTCCATTCAGCAGGGTTATCCTCAGCAGGGTTGGCTCAGCAGTCTGCTGATAAATATGCTTCAGCAGCCTGCTGACAATGTGACTCTGCTGATCCTTGATTTCTTCTTGTTTTGTTCAATTGATAATACAAGATGAAGTTTAACACCAATGACTGATCTGTCAAGTGAGCTCACCCAACATGACAAAGACCAATCCCCTTGGCAACCTCATTTGCTCAATTGTCCAAACATAAGTACATGGAATTGTTGATACCAATGACTAATCTGCTAAGTGAGCTCACCCAACATAGCAAAGACTAATCCCCTTGGTGAATCCCAGTATACTGCTGATTATCAGTCAACTTTAATAATTCCAAGTTCAGTCCTTAATTTGGCAAATCTTTCACTATCCAGTGGTTTAGTGAAAATATCAGCAAGTTGATCTTCAGTAGGGACATACATAACCACCACATCCTTCTTTTCAACATGATCTCTTATAAAGTGATGTCTTACATCAATGTGCTTGGTTCTTGAGTGCAAAACAAGATTTTCTGTGATTGCAATTGCACTTGTGTTGTCACACATGATTGGAATTTCCTTTTCTTCAATTCCATAATCCCTTAACTGTTGTCTTAACCACAATACTTGTGCACAGCAACTTCTAGCAGCAATATACTCTGCTTCAGCAGTGGAAGTTGATATAGAGTTCTGTTTCTTGCTGAACCAGGAAACCAGTCTATTTCCTATTAACTGACAGGTTCCTGAGGTGCTTTTTCTATCAATCTTGCATCCAGCATAATCAAAATCTGAGTAGGATATAACTTTGAAGCTTCCATCCTTGGAGTACCATATCCCTACTCCCAAAGTCTCTTTTAGATACTTGAGAACTCTCTTGACTGCACCTAAGTGACTTTTTTTAGGTTTAGATTGAAATCTTGCACAAACACCTACAGCAAATGATATATCAGGTCTGCTGGCAGTAAGGTACAGCAGACTGCCTATCATCCTTCTGTATAAGGTCTGATCAACATCTTTGCCTTCTTTATCTTCATCCAATCGATGTTTG
>CM044901.1:51086474-51117864 GCA_024500145.1 Gentiana dahurica var. dahurica
GCTGAATTAAAATCTGTTTGACTGCTACATGTTAGGCTGAACATAGATCACCTAGACAACTAGGATAACTTAGCTTTCATACAGTTAACTAAACAGTCTTCCGCCTGTTTAATTAACTGAAACTAAGTTGTAACTCTGATTTGTGCTTTAATCGATATAGAATCGAAAAAAGTAGTAATACTCTATTCACCCCCCTCTAGAGTATTGTTTGCGCGTTTACGATCCAACAGTTTGTACTCATAGGAGTTGATATCTTGGTGCTATTTTCCATACCAAACTTCTTCAGCAGCTCCTTAGTGTACTTGGTTTGATGAATGAAGATTCCATCATTCAATTGTTTAACTTGCAATCCCAAAAAGTAGTCCATTTCTCCCATCATACTCATTTGGAATTTGCTCTTCATTAGATTTGCAAACTTTTCACATAACAATTCATTTTCAGAACCATAGATTATGTCATCAACATAAATCTGTACCAGCAGGGTGCTGTCCCCTTCACTGATTCTGAAAAGAGTCTTATCAATGGTGCCTTTTGTAAAACCATTGTCAACCAAGAATTGAGATAGAGTCTCATACCAAGCTCTTGATGCTTGATTCAGTCCATAAAGTGCTTTGTTGAGTCTATACACTTTATCTTCTTGATCTTTAACTTCAAATCCAGGAGGTTGCTGAACATACACTTCCTCCTCTAGAATGCCATTCAAAAATGCACTTTTGACATCCATTTGATATACTTTGAAGTTTTTATATGCAGCATGTGCCAAGAATAATCTGATAGCTTCCAATCTTGCAACAGGTGCATAGGTTTCATCAAAATCTATTCCTTCTGCTTGAGAATAGCCTTTTGCAACTAGTCTGGCCTTATTTCTTACAATGGTACCAGATTCATCAAGTTTGTTTCTGTATACCCATTTAGTACCAATGATATTTGCATGACTAGGCCTTTCAACTAGTGTCCAAACATGATTTCTTTCAAATTCATTTAATTCTTCTTGCATAGCAATTATCCAATCTGGATCTGATATTGCTTCTTCAGCAACTTTTGGTTCCATTTGAGATAGAAAGCATGTAAACATAGCTTCCAGTTGTCTTCTAGTCCTTACACCTTGCTGAATGTTGCCAATGACTTGTTCAGCAGGGTGATCCCTTAACCATTGTGGATTTTGGTTAGATTGATTTTCAGGAACCTCATCTTCAGTAGGGTCTGCTGTATCTTCAACAGGGGGTTCAGCAGATCCTTGAACTGCTTCAGTTGTTGCATCAGTAGTATCACCAGCAGAGTGTTCAGCAGGGGCAGTATCAGAAACTTTTAAGTCATTAACCCTTTCTAAGACTTCAACACAGTCTGGATCAGTGACTTGTAGATTCTCAGCAGGTTCACAAACTTCATCATTCATTCCAGTGAACTTAGGTTCATCAAACACAACATGGATAGTTTCTTCATGTTTCAGTGATCTCTTGTTCAGTACACTGAATGCCTTGCTGACTGAATAATATCCCAAGAAAATTCCTTCATCTGATTTAGGTTGAAATGGCTTTAAATGCTCCTTATGATTCAAGATAAAACATTTTCTTCCAAATGGATGGAAATATGATATATTTGGTTTTCTTCCATTCCAAATTTCATAAGGTGTCTTCAGCAGCTTCTTGTTCACTGAGGTTCTGTTTTGTGTATATCATGCTGTATTAACTGCTTCAGCCCAATACCTCTCAGGTAGTAATGCTTCACAAATCATTGTCCTTCCTGCTTCCTTTAAAGTTTTGTTTCTTCTTTCAGCAACCCCATTCTGCTGAGGTGTACCAGCAGCAGCAAGTTGGTGTAGTACACCATTCTGTTCACAGTATTCTCTTATAACTTTATTGAGAAACTCAGTACCCTTGTCTGATCTTATTTTTACTACTGTTAAACTTTTCTCATTTTGTAATCTCTTCAAAAGATCAGGCATCAACTTGAGTGTTTCACTTTTCTTGTTCATAAAAACCACCCAAGTGTACCTTGAATAATCATCCACAACAACTAAAGTGTACTTTTTTCCAGTTATACTAGTTGGTGTGACAGGTTCAAATAAATCCATGTGCATTAGCTCCAGCACTCTCTTAGTTGATAGTTTAGTTTTTGACTTGAAGCTAGATTTGGTCTGTTTACCTTGCTGACATGCATCACATATAGTATCTTTCTTGAATGTGATCTCAGGTAAACCAATCACCAGTTTCTTCTTCACCAACTGATTGATGTCATCAATATTTAGATGATTCAACTTCTTGTGCCATAACCAATCGAGTTCTGATTTAGTATGCACAATCAGGCAGGTTTCTGGAACTGCAGTAGACCAATCCACAACATACATGTTTTGTTGTCTTCTGCCAGCCAATACAACTTGATCACCTCTTTCACTTATGACAATACAGTTGTTTTTGTCAAAAGTGACCTTGTATCCCATGTCAAAGAATTGACCAGTGCTCAGCAAGTTGTAGTCCAGTCCTTCCACATAAGGAACATTCTTGATGGTTAGTCCATTCCTCACAAGTGTGCCATAGCCTCTTGTATAACCAGGTGTATTTTTGTTGCCAAAATTCACCCTTGGACCATCCTTTGCTATGTAGCTTGTCAAATAGTGCTTATTCTTTGTCATGTGTCTGGAACATCCACTGTCAAAGTACCAGACACCCTACAAAACAAAATCAATGCATTTTAGGTACCCAAATCTGTTTGGGTCAGATTTTGGGTCCATGATGGTCAGTGGTAAGCATGACTCCTGGTAAATTTCCAAAAGGTCTTCTTTTGAAGGTGTCATACTTAGGTTCATACATGTATTCCACACATCCATAAGATCTAACAGTTGGTTGTGTAGGATTCACATATGTTTTCTGGCTTTTTGGTATGTATTGCTGTTTGAAGTGATTTTTCTTGTTAGGAGCAGCAGTATAACCATAGGTTTGCTGTCTATTAGGAACAGCCCTGTAATATGGAGTCTGCTGAGGTCTCTGCTGAGGTCTTATATAAGACCTCTGCTGAGTCCTTTGCTGAATCCATTGCCTAGGTTTTACCCTAGCAGCATGGTTATACTTACTGTTTCTAGCAGCAGGTATAGGAATATTCCAATCATCATCAGTAGGGAACAGTCTACCTTTCCCCCTGAGATAAGTATCCCTTGAATGATTAACATTTTTGGGTTTAGGATTCTTATCCTTGGAATATTTCTGTTTCTTGCCTTTCTGTGGTCCAGCAGACTTGGTAGCAGGTCTGCTATCAGCAGGCTTAGAAGGCACAACAGTCCTATTTTTGGATTTGTTCCTTTTATTAGGAGCTGATGACTTCTTTGACTTCTGATTTTGCTTCCTTGAAGCATTCTCAGCAGGTTTTACTGCCTCAGCAACCTTACTAGGAGTTGGATCTTATGCAGGTACAAACTTAGGACCAATTCTGGCACTAGGTTCAGTAGCCTTACTGGATCCACTCTTTTTGGATTGTTGAGTTCCAAATCCAAGCCATGTTCTATCACCATAAGGCTTTCCAGATTTGTATGCAGTAGAGGAACAAGATGGATCAGCAGATTCAGAGGCTACTGGATGTTCAGCAGGCTTATACTGATTCTGTCCAACATCTTTTTCCTTACCTTTGAGAATTCTTAATTCAGCATTCAATCTTTCTACTTCTACTTGAAGAGCTTCTTTTTCAGCCTTCACAATCTCATAACCAGATTGTATTTTCCTCAGTTGATTAAGGATGGCATCCAAAGCTTCTTCATTGTAAGAGTTTTTAGGATTTGAACCACAAGTTGATTCACAATCACTTTCAGTAGGAGTGTTAATTGATACAGTATTGTATACCTCCTATGTTTCATCCATATTAGCCATCAATGCATAGTCTTCCATATCAGCAACCAATGCTGTGTCATCTGATTCATTTCCCTTTTCAGATTCCACTTCATATCCAGATTCATCTTCAGCAACCATAGCCTTCTTGCCATGTATTCTTTGTTGACTCTTGCTCTTTTGGAGATCTGGACAATCTGGTCTGAAATGTCTAGGCTTTTTGCAGTTAAAGCAAAGATAATCTGGTTCCTTTTTCTGCTTTAATTCAGGACAGTCAGGTCTGAAGTGTCCTGGTTTCTTGCAATTGAAACATAAGAAATCATTGTCTTTCTTTGTTTCTTCCTTTTTCTTTTCAGTGAATTTCTTTGTGAAATTCCTAGGTGAGCTTTTCCCACCTTTCATCATCCTGATCTTCTTGCTCAGCAATGCTATTTGCTCTTACATTTCATCCAGTAATTCATCTTGAGCTTATGATCCTTCTTCTTGATGTGAAGCAGCCAGTGCTGTGGTTTTTGGCTCTTCTTTTTCAGTGGTAGGTGACAACTTCTTTTTGAATTCATATGCCTTGAGATCTGAGAACAACTTGAATGTATCTTCTTCATGCAGTCTTCTCATTTCTTCTATGGCTGTCACCTTCATCTTCCATTCATCTGTAGCAGGTAAAGCTTCCAAGATTTTTGTGTTGATTTCTTCTTTGGAATAGACAACACACAGCAGGGTGAGTTCATCCAGAATTGCATTGAACCTAGATTCCATTTGTTCAATGGTTTCATTGGGTTTCATCTCAAACTTTTGAAACATCTTCTTTGCAACACTGATTTTATTCTTCTTGATTTCATCAGTGCCTTCACAGATCAACTGTAGTTTGTCCCAAAGTTCTTTTGCTGTTTTACAATCTTTCACTTTCATGTACATGTTGCTATCCAGAGTTCTGTAAATAATATCAATAGCAATATTGTTCAGATTTGCTCTCTTTCTATCTTCAGCATTCCATTCCTTCTTAGGCTTTGGAATGTACTGTGTCTCTTCACCCACTGTTACTGACTTTGTAATCTCCAGTGGTCCATCTTTGAGCACATCCATCATTTCATCATGAGTTGCAGCAAGATAAGCCTGCATACGACGTTTATATTCATCAAAACGATCTGCAGAACACATCAACATTGTTCTAGCATACTGGTTTATATCCATGATGCAAGACTTTGAAAATCAGTGATTTGAAAAAGGTTTTTCAAAGTATTTTCACAAGCACAACAAGTAGGATTACTTCAGAACAGAAGCACTGCTCCGAAACCAATTGTTGGTCCCTTGAAAAGGCTTTGGTTAAGTTTAGAGGGGGGGGGGGGGTGAATAAACTTAACACTTAAAACTTTTTGGAGTTAACAAACTCAGCAACTTCAGCAGCCTGCTGATACCTCAGTAGTCTGCTGACACTTCAGTAGCCTGCTGATACCTCAGTAGCCTACTGACAGTTGAGTTTACTGAATTTGTGCAGCGGATTTATGTAAAAAATAAAGCCTTGTTACTTGTTGTTAAATATGATACTAAGTATTAGATACTCAGTAGTGTATGTGTGTGAGTTCAGTTGCTAGATTCAGTAGATTGATGTGTATAATGAATTAAATGCAGAATGTAAGTGCAGAAAGTAATTAGGCAGATTTTATAGTGGTTCCAGGTGGTGTAATCCTGTCAGTCCACTCTTCTCCTGTGATGTTGGAAGTAATTCACTAGAGATCTTTGATGTATCTGTTACAAAGATTCCTAAGATTCCTTGTCATTCACCAATGACTATGGCTTTACAAACTGAAAACTAGGAACATGTAGGATTGCTGCTCCAAAGTCTTCCACTGGTCCTTGAAGGGTAGGATTTCCTCTTCACCAGCTCCACCACAAACAACAGTCTTTCACACCCAACAGATGCTTCACTGTCTTCAGCAGGTTCTGTGTAAAATAAAGATTGAATCAAGTAAATGATTCAGTTGCAGCAGCTTGATTAGGATGAAATAATTAGCAGCTTGCAGTCTTTAAGTGTGTGAACTTGATGTAGCTTGAATACAGAAAACACTTGAAGATTTTCTCTGGATCAGTAAGGTTAAGTTCAGCAGGGTGTTCTTGCAGCTCAGAATTATCATATTTTCTCTTATATTTTTCAATCATCATCTTCTTCTGAGTTGAAAGTCCTCTATTTATAGGTGGGAATGCATGTGACTTCTATTTGAAATTCAAATATAACCGTTCCTGGTTTTTGTCCCATTTGACTTGCTTTCTATCACTATTCATAGGACTGACACTGTCAGAATTCCTTTTTGACAGTGCAGTCTGTCCACCCTTTGACTTATAACCATTGGATAAAGTCCTGAATTATCCCAACGTCCTTTTAATCTCAGCCCTTGATTTGTTTGATAAATCAGAGGTAGTTGACTGTCCTTATGCATATAATCTTCCAATGTAATCTTGAATTAATCGAGGTATATCATCAGCAGGTTCATCAGTCTGCTGTAATACCTATCAGTTTGCTGAACAGCAATTTGCTGTGTAATAAATTCAATGCAGCTGATTTCTTTTATCTAACTTTTATTTGTGAAGTTAGATTACACCTTTTTAATTATAACCAAGTTCCAAACATCATCCAACTTATGGAACTTAGACCTTCTACACAAGGTATATGTGATCAGTTTAGGTTATCACAGACTTGCCTAAATTCTGATTGCATATCCTTGACTTTAATCACTAAGTTTGATCCCTTAGCCTTCATTAACTGAGTTTGAGCCCTCAGCCTTCAGTCTTCAGCAGGTTCCAGAAAAGTCTACTGACCTAACTACCCTACTGACCTAGACTAGTCTGCTGAACAAAGTCAGCTGACCTTTACAGTGCTTGTTTGATCAAACCTATTCATAAATCAAACTCTAATAAACCTATACATTTGATCTAGACATCTTTTTGCTTTTGCACTATAACAGCTAGTCTGGCACTCATCATCAAAACATAGAAATAAGTCCAACATTACCCTACCTCCATACCTAATAACAGTCTATTTAGTACTATATTTTATACCTTATTTGCCCCTGAATTGTACTCAATTGACGGGAGATGGTCTGATTATTGTGCGAAATGCGTGGCAATTTCCTAGTGGGTGTTCCTTTGGTCATGATTCTGCATCTGTATGTTTATCCTTGGGAATTGGTACTATTTTGTCTCGTTTTGCGTGCTTTTCAGGTAGTTTTCAGGAGCAAGGATGAAGTGGATTTGGGCTGGAAGAAGTTATTGGGCCAGGAGAAGTCTAGGATATACTGAAGAAACGGAGCCCTGATGCATCGAGGGCTTGGCCTGACGCATCAAGAACTTGGGCAACAAGAAAACCGACATTATGAGGATTTACTAAGTCGGCTAGGGTTTCCATTGAGTCTAAGTCGGCTACAGGCTCTATTCAAGGCCTGTAGCAGCTTTGTATTATGTATTCTTCAATGTATGCTACACGTAAAACATTGTTTTACATGAAATAAAAGTTCTTCGTGGTTTTATTGTGAGTTTCTTTTGGTTTCCTTCTCCCCAAGCCATCAACTAGATTGAGTTGATCAAGCTAGTCCTTTATTGTTGAAGGTATGAAATCTTGAATGTTCTTTCATGTCTTTAATATGGTAGATTAGCCTGTTTAACGTGTTGTAATTAATCTGAATCTTTAACGAACCAATAATTCACCAGAATTAATCAGAACGATAATATGTAGTCTAGAAATAAGAACCGCCGCTCTCGACGTATCGACGGTCTATATCAACGCATCGAGGCAACCCTAGGTCACCTTAATTTTGGAGATTCGGCGTCAGCTACTACTGATCGACAGGATTAATTCACGTTTATTTAGATCTGGCCAATCTGGTTATCGTATTCATAAATTAACATGAATGACTATTCGTCAAGTGTTAGTTAGGACGTAGTATGAATCAATCTTTTGGAACGTGCCAGTCATAGTGATGGCTGCCTGTAGAGGTTCTCGGTCTTGAGCCGGCACTCTCTAGAACTTTATGCATGTGAGTTAATACAACCTAAGGTAGGTTACGACACATAGACTTTTGTTGTCCTTACAAATGGAAGTAAACAAGGTTAGGAGACTGCATCCGTAGCTAATAACGAAATAAACAAATGTTTTGGTATTCCGGGGTACTACAGGGGGAGTAAACATGATGATTAATTACGCCAAGTTAGGAGATAGGTTTTGGAGAGAAGGAGTACTGTTTTTCTTTTCTTTGTCTTTTTACGTTGGTCGTAGACCGCTTCTATGTGTTCTTAATTAGGGTTTAGTACGTTTATTATTGGGGAGTTGCATTGTCTCTATGGGATCGACCCTTGCTCGTTCACTATACACAATCGACATAGTCCTCTTGCTAATATCAACGACTTACACGCGATCAATACCCTACAATACCATGTCCACTATATCTTACCTCATCTCACCCATACCACCCACACAACCTTACCCTACCCCTTATAATCCCCTACAAACCCCAATATACCCTACCACTTACCTAACCCAACCCACCTTACTCCACATAACCTAACCTACTCAACTCTCCCACCCCACGCCATCCGCTCTACCTTACCACATGCCTTACAATACTTCACCCTACCTACCTTACCACACAACCTACCCTACTCATCCTATTTCACCTCACTCAACTCAATCTCACCCCACCATCCACCCAACCTCATATCACTCTTACCCCCATCACCCATGTGTTTTGTCGATTTTCATTTCATTCCACCCATTTTTTGAAGATGTGAAAAATGATACTTTTCGTTACATTAGAATAAAATTTCCATCCATTCTTGACATTGTAATCATATATCCAAACATTAGAATTGAATGAAACTCAATTCCATTCCTACGAAACAAACAAGTTTATAGATTTATGTGTGTAAAA
Organism: Gentiana dahurica var. dahurica; assembly: GCA_024500145.1. NCBI lineage: Eukaryota > Viridiplantae > Streptophyta > Magnoliopsida > Gentianales > Gentianaceae > Gentiana > Gentiana dahurica. The sequence continues at coordinate 51,095,209 of CM044901.1, forward strand.
TAAAATTTTAGACTTTTAAATGAATTTTGTTTCACTTACATTAGTCAGCTATTTTGAAATTTTGACTATCTAAGGTCTCGTCTGAGACGTTAATGACATTAGTCAATTGTTGAATTTTTTAATTCAGCCATAACTCAATATTCCGAGACCATATATCATAATAATGAAACATCTTAGGTTGCTCAACCTCTGACGTCGGTCATTGAATCGGATTCGAACAAAGTTTCTTCACCATCTATCTATTTATTTATTTATTTATTTATATATATATGTTTTAGAAGGTATGTTAAATCAATTGACCCAATTGACAACCCATAGCCTCTATTTGACCCATAATGAAGAAAGCCAAATTTTTTGTAAGAATAAAAAACATAAAATTTAAATTGAAATTTACCAAATTGCAGTGCCATTTATTATTGGCATTAAATAAGAATTACACCATTAATATCAAATATCCCTAAGAAACCGAAAATATATAATTAATTATATTAATTCCAATTCAAAATATGTCAAACAACCATTTTACTTCCTAAAAAACATAAAATTTAAACTGAAATTTACCAAATTCCAGTGTCATTTATTATTGTCATGAAATAATCATTACACCATTAATCTATCTATATATAATATATAGAGGAGCCAATTTAACCCAATTACCCGATTGACCCGCTCCATACCCGACCCAAACCCGTAAAATATGAAGCAAAAAAAAAAAAATCAAACATACCTGATGATACAAATTATATCGCCACCAGTTGGTCCCGGAAGCAGCCCAAGGAAGCTGCGACTACATCTATGGCGACGTCAAAAAGTATTAAAATCAAGGCCGCCGCCAACAACCCTTCCTAGAGCTTCGTCAGAGCTAGGGGGCTGGTGGGCGACCTTGAATACAAGGCTCTCTAAGGAGCCGCACAAGACTTGAGAAGAAAACAGGGGGCGAAGGCCAGACAACGAAGCTGGCGACCTTGGCGACCACCAAGGGGTCGCCGCCTGGATATTACATCCACTTGCTACTAGATATTATACCCACTTGATGTTAGATATTTAGTATTTACTTAGCTACTAAGACTAGTGACTAAGCTGCTTCTGCACCGCCAGTCTTTTACTTCACCCCTAAGTTTAATCTTCCTATAAAAGGAAGTCTTGTGTAACCTAATGAAGGATATTCTAATAGACAAAAAACAGGCCAAAGCTCTGTTAAAGCAAACTTATCTCACCACCCTCATTTCGCCTTCTTCCCATCTCCGGCTAATATACAAGCAAACAATCCATAAACAAGCCATATATCCGCTAAAAGAAAAACCGCTACGCCACCGTGACGATTTCTGCATCGTCAGTTGGCTCCGTCACCGGGAAACCTCTCGCAACAACTTGCTCACAGTTCCAGGCGTGAAGATCATCGAAGAGTGACAACACGCGGCGGATCGAAGGAATCTCACCTCCGCCAGTCAGGAAACGTCCGGCTGTATTCATACATCCAAGTTGCATTCCAGAAAGAGTTAATCTTACAAAGAAAAGCCCTCAAAACCCCCTTTGCTTCCTTCCCCCCAGAGAGGGGAACCGTCAAAGGACAATCTTTTCTACCTCAAAAGCGTATACCCAGAAAAACCCTCATCCAAATGATACACTTCTGAAAAATCACACTTTTTCGGGGTAATTACGCAAATCGCCACCACTTTTCCCCAGAAAGTCACTCTACAACAAATGACAGGAAGTAAAGGACATCTAACACCCAAAACCCCTGCAAAGTGGGGCATGCAGCATCAGGCTCGCGGAGAGGGGGTAGGAGAAACACTTGACAATCTCCCCGCAGAAGGAGAAGGGTCGGAACGAGGGGTCCTATCGCCTAGCGACGCCCGGAATGTCATTAACCAAAAGGCCAAGTCAAAGGAGGCCGTTGTCGCGCTAGATAGGGCTCGCAAAGAGAGAGCAAAGTCACAACAAAGTCAAAATTCGACCCCCGAGACAAGACCAGGCTCCCTGGAGGACCCTGAGATTGCGGAAATGAGAGAATATGCAAGGTATGCGGAAACTATGTACTTAACTAACTCTCGCCTGGTAGCAAAGGGCCAGGCCCCAATGGCGATACGACCCCCGAATCATCCTAGAAATGAAACTGCTCCCGCGGCCATAAACAAAGGTCGCCAGAGTCAGATCCAAGAAATCGAGATAGAGGAGAGTGTGCATTCGTCGGGTCGCAAAGGATTGAGGAGAGAAATCGTGCAAAACTCAACACCCCCAGATCGCGATCACCAGAGAGGAAAGACACTCGAAAAAGGATCAGCTTTCAAAAGGTTGGGTGAGAAGGACAAGGCCTCGGCCCCAAGTCGTCTCAGCCTTCCAGGAGGAGGAATACCCCCCGACCAGATAGGAGCGCGCATGACGCTCGAATAATAATAAGGGAGAAAAGAGCTCGCCAGGAGGGATCACAAGACTATGGGGAATCAGAGCACAAGCAGGAACGGGCTGATAGGCAGGCAGTGTCGCGACCCAGGTTCGACTCTGCCTTGGCAGAACAAATGGAAATAATGAAAAATGAGCTCGCGGAGTTGAAAAAATCAAGGCCAGTCGAAAGGGCCGCACCGGTCTCAAGAATCGACGTGCTCGCTAAAAGAATCACAGAGACATTACCTGCCAGCAATGAAAAGGTTAGCTACCCCAGCTATAATTACTACAATGGCAACTCTTGTCCGAACGACTGGCTCACCGCTTTCCAGGGCCGCATCACCTTAGCAACTCAAAACAAGTCCGCCTGGTGCATCGCTTTAGTCGGTAGCATGCAGGACAGGGCAGCGTCCTGGATACGCGGGCTTCCCAGCGGCTCAGTTAAAAGTTGGGAGGACCTATCGGAAAAATTCGTCAGAGAATTTGAATCGGCAAGAAGACCTAAGAAAACCATAGAGGACCTATATGAGGTTCGCATGGGAGGGCATGAGTCTGGAAAAGAATATTATGAGCGGTTCATCAGAATATACGATCAGACAAGAAATATTCCGGATGACGCAGTTATAACATGTTTTCTCACAGGGATCGCCAAGGGTCCGATGAAGACAGAATTTAACCTGCGGCCCCCCAAAGCGGGTCTCAGGGAAATGCTGGAAAGGGCTCGGATGATGGGAGTCAGCGAAGCGCCATCCTCTGGGAAAACCAAACCCAAAACAGAGCAACATTCACACAAAGAGGATCGCACGGAGGATCGCAAGAGGGAAAAGGGGCAAGATGCTAGCCGCGATCGTGAGGTAAAGAAACCTTACAAGTTCAGCGAGGATAACTTTACCCCGCTCAACACGAAAGCATCCCAGATACTGTTCAAGATTCGTGAACATTTCGACAAACCCAAGCCCATGAGGGGCGATCCTGACAGTCGCGATAAATCGAAATACTGTGACTATCACAAAGATCACGGTCACGTCACAGATGAATGCTTCACATTGAGGCGAGAAATAGAGAGACTGATCCGCGAGGGACCGGTGACTAAGTATAAACGAGACGGGAATACCGGTCCCGAATAGGGTCGCCAACCCCGCGTCTATCAAAGGGAAGTTCAAGTTATCCATGGGAATATTCCCAGCAACAATCAGCTGAAATCCCAGATACATCAAATCAATACGCGCGGCTTTGAAAAGCAGATAGTGTTGGGGGAAACGAGAAGGGAATCCTATTCACTAAAAGTGAGCTGACCACGGTCGACGGCCCCATGGAAATACCCCTCATCCTCAAAGTCGGGGTGAACGACAAGCACGGCGTCAACAGAGTAATGGTCGACACTGGGGCTGGCCGTGACGTCATCTATTTCGACTGTTTAAAACAGATCGGATTTGGAGAGGCCAAGTTGAAACCTTACCTCGGGGTGCTCGAGGGCTTTACCAATGATACGGTACGGGTCAAAGGCACCATCGACCTCAGCATCACTCTTGGTGATTACGCCCTGCCGAACTGAGGTGGTCACTTTCCTAGTTATCGATCTCCCCTCGTACTACAACATGATTTTGGGGATCCCAGCTATGAGAAAATTTCAAATGGTGGCGTCTGTTCCTCACCAAAGGGTCAAATTCAACATAGGGGACGAAATTGGGGTCGCTATAAGCCGACCCGGATTTTTCCTCAAATACATGACCAAGAATAGGGTCGACTCCAAGCGACCCAGAGTAGAGGGTTTTAATATGACCACAGATCAGATCGCCACGGTCAAGGAGGTTGCAGAAGAAACAGTAGAGGTTGAAACATTATAGATCCGTGACGAGCCGGACTTCATCACCGAGGACGAGCTGGTCGAGGTTATTATAAATGACGAGCACCCTGATCAGAAAGTCAAGGTAGGATCGCAGGCCACCGAGAAAGAAAGGGAAGGGCTGATCGAGCTTCTGAAAGCAAACTTGGACGCCTTCGCCTGGGAAGTGACAGTTATGAGGGGAGTGGAGTCAGAGATCGCTTTGCACCATCTAAGTGTCGATCCCAACTTTAGGCCGATCCAACAAAGAGCGCGCCAATTCTCTACAGAAATGGAGGTCGCAATAAAAAATGAGGTCGGAAAGCTTTTAACGGCTGGCATTATCAAAGAGCTGCAATACCCTACCTGGTTGGCAAACGTGGTAATGGTAAAAAAGCATAATGGCAAGTGGCGGATGTGCGTCGACTTCACCGACCTAAACAAAGCTTGCCCCAAGGATCCTTACGCGCTGCCCCGAATTGACAAAATGGTCGATGGGATCGCAGGTTTTGAAACGCTGAGTTTTCTCGATGCTTATTCAGGCTACCACCAGGTCAAGATGGCTAATGAAGACAAGGAGCTAACGGCCTTCAGGGCCGCCGGTGGACTATATTACTACGAGATGATGCCGTTTGGTCTAAAGAACGCAGGTTCAACGTATCAAAGGATGGTGAACAAAGTTTTTAGTACACAAATAGGCAGAAACATGGAGGCTTACATCGACGATATGGTCGTGAAATCAAGTCGCCAGGATCATCTGGTGGACCTTCGCGAAACCTTTGCAAACGTAAAAAGTCACTCGATGAAGTTAAACCCCGCAAAATGCACTTTTGGGGTCCAGGCGGGGAAATTTTTGGGCTTCATGGTTAGTCGAAGGGGGATCGAGGCAAACCCAGAAAAAAATTGAAGCACTAATAAATATGAGCGAGCCAACCAACGTTAAGGAGGTACATAGGCTGAATGGAAGAGTGATAGCCCTAGGAAGGTTTATATCAAAATCCGCCGAGAAAAGCTTACCCTTCTTCAAAATTCTAAAGGGAAATAAAACCTTTTATGGACAAAATAATGCTCTCAGGCTTTTGAAGAACTCAAGGCCTACCTCTCAAGCCCGCCTCTGCTAACCAGTCCAGTGGTCGGAGACGTCTTGCTATTATATCTGGCTGCCTCAGATAGGGCCGTCGCTGCAGCACTTATCAAAGAAGAGGGTACCTTGCAAAAGCCCGTTTATTATGTTTCTAAGGCTTTAAGCCCAGTAGAAATTCGTTATTTTAATATCGAAAAATTAGCCTACTGCGTTGTTATCGCCGCCCGAAAATTAAGGGCTTACTTTTCGTCGCATTCAATAATAGTACTGTCAGACGCGCCGCTACGGCAGGTCCTCCACAAACCGGACTTATCAGGTCGTTTGCTACGCTAGGCCATCGAGCTCACCGAATTCGATATCCGATACGAACCTTGAAAGGCCATCAAAGCTCAGGCATTGCCCGATTTCATCGCCGAAACGAGTTTCAACGAGGATATCCCGCAACAAACCAATGCAAGACATAGTCCCGACAGAGCTACCACAACGGACGAGCCTCAGCGGCCAAGTCACTGTTGGCAACTCTACGTCGATGGCGCCGCCAACCTCAAAGGTTGCGGTGCGGGGATCATTTTACTTGAGCCTGGAACTTGAAGAAATCGAGAAAGCCTTGAGATTTAACTTCACTGCGTCAAACAACCAGGCAGAATATGAGGCGGTCATCGCGGGACTGGAGCTCACAAGAGCCATGAAGGTCGAAAATATGCAGGTTTTCTGCGACTCACAGTTGGTTGTCAATCAAGTGACCGGGTCGTTCGGCATCCATTGTGAAATTTTGCAAAAATATATTAATCTCGTCAAGAGGCTGGAAAGCGGCTTCGAATACTGCAAATTTACCAACATCCCCGAGAGGAAAATCACAGAGCTGATTATTTATCCAAGCTAACCAGCGAGGACGAGATAAGCAACCCATCGATTATGGTAGAATATCTGTCGGGACCCGCCATCGACAGGATCGAGGTAATGGACTTACAATACACCAACCCTTGTTGGATTGATATCATGAGGGATTACATCGATTCTGGAAAGCTTCCCGAAGAGCCAAACGAGGCAAAAGCCCTGATCAGAAGAGCCGCCAGATACACCATCTTAAACAATGTCTTATACCGACGGTCATTCTCTAAACCATTGCTGAGATGCGTACGACCTGAAGAAGTCGAGGGGATCCTCATAGAGCTGCATGAAGGGATATGTGGCGGCCATCCAGCTAGCCGTACCCTCGCTCAGAAGGTCTTATTGGCAGGATATTACTGGCCGAAACTCGCGGAGGACGCCAAGGAATACACTAAGGCATGCGACATATGTCAAAAATTCGCGGATATTCCTAGGCTACCATCAGTTGAACAAAGCATTGTCATAGCCGCGTGGCCCTTCGACATGTGGGCCCTTCGACATGCGGGCCATTAAAAAAGGGCCGCTCTGGATGCGAGTATGTGGTGGTCGCCGTGGACTATTTCACCAAGTGGATCGAAGCCAAAGCCTTGGTAAAAATCAGTACCAAGGATATAACTTATTTTCTGCTCGACCAAATATGGACCAGATTCGGCGTCCCCAGAGTAATAGTGTCAGATCACGGACCTCAATTCAGGGAGGAGTTCGACACATTCTACGGAGAGAACAATGTCAAACATTGGCAATCGTCAGTATGCTATCCACAGGGAAATGGTCAGGCTGAGAACGCAAACAAACAAGTACTCAGCGTGCTAAAAAAGAGTTTGGGCGAAAAAGCGGGTAAATGGCCTGATCACCTCCCCGCGGCTTTATGGGCACTTAGAACGTCGTGGAAAACAACTACAGGGGAAACTCCATTTGCCTTAACATACAGATCCGAAGCTATGGCCCCGGTGGAGATGGCCCTACCAAGTTTAAGGGTCGCACATTTCAGCGAAATGGATAACCCGCTCAGAAGAAAGCTCGATCTCGATTTAGCGGAGGAGCGGCGGATCGAATCATATGGACGTTTGCTCAATTGTAAACAGGTTGCCAAACGTCATCACGACAAGAACGTTCGCGGTCATCACTTCGCTATCGGAGATTATGTTTTACGGAAAAGACAAGCCACGGGCCACGAGGCCAAGAAAGGGAAACTATCGGAAAACTGGGAAGGCCCCATGAGGATCGCTCGAGTAGTCAAGAAAGGTACCTACGTGCTAAGTGATAACCAAGGTCGCGAATACAACCGACCTTGGCATGCCGATAATCTGAAAAAATATTACATGTAGAACGTACGTCTACTACGTGCGAGCAAAGCATGTTGAGAATGAAATCAATAAAGGAAAACCTTCATCCAACTAGAGGGAGTACAATTATTTTAAACAAACCTGCGGCCTACAGCGCCCTTCGATCTAGCCCAAAGCAAAAGGGCAGCAAAAAAAAAAAAAAAGGAGGGGGGCCTAATGAGTGTACCTATAACGATCTAATGAGTGTTTTGGCACCCTGGCTAAACTACATAGCTTAGTTATCAATGAAGCAAAAGGGAAGCGACGATTGCGATCCATAGAAACAGCAAAATTAACCGCCTCACGGTGAATCAAGATCCCCCAATCAATGTCAACGTGATGATCGCGAATAGCGTGCAAAAGCAAAGCTTCGGCCTCACTAATGGCCTCGCTATCTATAGACAAAAGGGCGCATGAGTTGATAAACTTTTTCCACTCACGATTGCTGCGAGAAAGATCGGACGTAGGTCCCAGTGCACGAGGCCGCTCAGAATCTGGGAAAAGCTCGTGGATGGCTCGTCGTAAGCGAGCTTGTTTACTTGACTCATCGACAAGGTTCCAAGCGAACTCATAATGGGATGAGGGATCGATAGCAGGTATACCCAAGGCACCATTAATAGCTTCCGGAGTAAAAACAACCGCGACACCACGAAGGGTAATGCAGCTAACGACCCCTTCAGATGCAGCTTCAGACAAAATGGAGTAGAACTCCCTCACCATTGTAAGATTGGGAAGTATTGATGAGGGTGGTGCAACAAAATCTGCCCACCCAGAGAAGCGTACACGCAGCAGAGAGCCATCACCCTCAACCTTGCTCTGATTCAAACCCCTTTCCTTCGCAGGCTCAACCCATTCAAAATAGCGCCAGAAATGATCTTTAGCAACGACAGAGGCAGTAAAGAAAAATGGTGATACATCACGAGTGGGACGGGCTTTAAAAACTCGCACTCTACCCTCTCCGGATGGAAGAGACATGGTTCTCACAACAAAAATTTATGCAAGAAAAAAGAAAATGAGAATGAAGTTAGCCTACCTCCTCCTTTTTATAGCAAAGATCGGCGAAAGGGACGGCCACGATCAACATGATCCTACGGTCGGCCTTCACACGGTTTATCCAAAATTCAAAATTCAAAAGGTGCATTTAACGTGTATCACTTATCAAGGCAAGATTCTAGCCTATACTCACGCAACAGTTACTAGCCCGAGATTATAGGCCGCTCTGGACACGTATGCGCTGCCAGTGAGCCGTCAAATCAATTCTAATCCCTGGATCCCCGACAACACGGCAGTCGAGAAAAGATTAGTCAGTCCCATCGGTTCAGCTCGCAAGTTTGAGACGAGCCTTTGCTCCGCCCCAAACTTAGGTGGCCGTATCCAGCAAATTTCAAGCTAAAACAAATCAAGCAAAATACGGCGACCTCCAGCTAGGGGGCCGCGTAAAGCCTTGTGAAATCTGGACTATTATTCACTACAAATCCGCAGCGACCAAGAGTTGTACAAGGTTGCGACGACGATTTGTTTCGCTCAATTTAGCGACGGCCAACTAGGTCGCTGCCATCCTTGTCCCAAATAAGGAGGTCGCTGCCATCCGGTCTAGTTTATTTTAGCAAGCTCAGTGAACCTCGCCAAAATAAAGGGGGCCGCACACATACAAGACAAGATTGCAGGAAATAAATCAAAGAAACAAGTACAGTAGATAAGTCAAAAGAGCCAAAATGGTCACAAGCCAAATTCAATAAGCCAAGCGCGGCCACAATGTCGGTGCGGAAAATAAAAAGATAAGTTAACTATTACAATCATCAAATGAGGACGCCAAATAGTTCAAAGGACAAACAAAGTTGAATCATTACAAGACCGCAGAAAATGTTTTGAAACAGCCCAAAAAACAATTAAATAGAGCCAGGAGGTGTATCAATATACTCATCGCCGGTTTGATCATTGGCAGCAGGGGGTTTTCTCAAAATGGCAAAATTGACTGGATTCACTGGAGGAGGATCCCATATCGGGTCGCCACGCAGAATCTGATTAGTCTGGATGGCAACAATATGGTCCGCCGCATAAGGAATATCGGGGTGAAGGGCCAATAGCTCGGGGTTTTGCTGAGACAAGTCGATCCACTGGAGCATTTCCTCGAAAGTAATGCTCTCCCTCCCATGATAGGCCCAAAGACAGCGGGCGAGATGGTTAAAGCCTTGGTCGAAGCTCGCCTCTTGATAGCCAAAAAACTCATCAGATAGATTGTAAGCATCCAGAGCCGCTGGGCCCGCTTCCGCAGTAGCCTTGTTTGCAGCAGCGAGCTGCTCCTTCAAACTGGCGATCTCCTTACGCGCGGCCACTAACCCCTCAGCAGATTGACGGGCTTCTTCTTTCAGAGCAGACACCTTCTTCTGCAGCTCCGCATCCAGTTTGGCGCACTCCGCCATAGCTTTCCTCATCCGATCAACCTCGGCCAGCGCCTCCGAGCCCTTTTTCTCAGCAACAGTACTGCCTTTCTCTGAAGCCCCAAGAGCCACCGTTACTTTCTTCAGTTCAGCTTTGCGCTTCTCGGCGGCCTCAATCGCCTTGTTTATGCGAGTCCCAAGCTGAGAGAGAAACAAAAGTTATAAGCTCGCCAGATGTGAAAAGAGAAATATAAAAAAAAATATACCAAGGCAAAAACTTACCATTGAGGCAGCGATTCCGAACTGGCCTGAGAGGTCTTTGAGCTCGGCGACCTCGTCACCAACCGGGGCGTCGTCTTGAACGATGACACGATCAGTAATACCTCTCTCGATCTCCAGCTGAACCCCGTGCGCCGAATCCCATGCAAGGCGACCCAAAGGGATAACATCAGCAATAGCCTCTCTGATTTGGCTCGCTTTATGCATATCAAGCCCTATGGTGAAATTGGCGTCTAACCATACTGCCTCTTTCCCCTTGTAACCACGGGGCAGAGTCCCAGTCGGCACCGGCTCCACCTCCTCAGGGACCTCTTCCACAATAGCTTCAGCGGCTCGCCTGTCAGTGCGATCAGCCCCTTTTCCGGCACCACCAGCAGTCTTGGTTTTCTCAGTTCTGGATCGCTTCTGACCCTGGGACTCCTTGGTTTGTTCATCCACTTGTGATCTTTTTTGGGCCACGGTCTGGCTTGAACTCGCAGTCTGGGGCACCGCCGAAGCCTTGGTAGGATCAAATGTCTCATCAACAATGGATGCGTCCACAGTACGGGGGACCTTCCCCAGAGCTTGCTTCAAGGCCGCCTGACGGGCCTTAGCCTGCTCATCAGCGAGCCTTTGCTTTTGAGCCCTGCGTTCGGTGGCGTCCATATCTGCAAAAGAGGTTCGTTAAAAATGGATCCAAAAGAGAACGACAAATTATGAAGTAAGCAAGTAGAAAGAAAGGAAGGTTACGAGGGGGCCTTTCACTCTGGTAGCCTCCACAAATCGCACACTCAGAAGGAAAACATCTGCCTAAGTGGCAATCTCCTATCCAATCAGGGTCGCTCTCCTCGGGAACTATGGCGACCAACGGCCTCGCTTTACCCGGGCCCGCGAGGCCAGCCAAACGTGCGAATGGAAGAACCAGATCAAGAAGATCGACCCAAGCAACATTCCTCAAAGAGGCCTCGACCCCATCAGATTGAATGAGAGTCATGAGCCCTTTGACAAGACGCCGTTCTGTTATAAGAGGCTCGTCGATCGGGAGGGTAGATTTTTCCGTACATTTTGCGGCCCTAGGAAACGGCCAGCCAACCTTGGATTTCACCTTAAGGATCCGCTTGTGCCATCTATGAATCTTATTTGGTAGCAAGAATAGCAAGCGGGGCGTTTTGGACCTTAAAGATATTTGTCCCGTGATGCCCGTCCCACAGAACCAGTGGAATTGGCCCAGCAAAGTCAGGGAGGGCTCTATCTTCATTGTTCGACACATCACAATGAAGGCCATGATTTTAATAACGGTCCCAATGGCAAAATCGGAAGGAAGAGCTCCCATCAGCTCGCAAATTCTCATAAAGAAAGGGTCGAAGGGAGGTCGGAGCCCCGCATAAAAATGATCAAAGTGCAGAATTAAGGTGTCGTCTGAGCGGCGGGCACACACGTAATCCTGGCGGTCCCCAGGTTTAAACTTGTCCTCCTTCTTCGAATAATCAAGCAGGGAAAATCGGTACACACTTGTGTCGATTTTAAATCGACGACAGATATATCGGTTAATATCGTCGCTGTCACAAAGCTGCGCCCACTTCTTCTCCAACGCCTTCTCATACTCCGCCAAGATAGCGAACTCTCTCATCGCCTCGGGATTATTGGGCACGGGTTTCTTTGCTTTAGCAGCGGCCTCCCCAACAGTGATTTTGGGATCCCTCTTCCTCTTTGGTTTTTTAGGGAGCTCCCAAACAATTTGGCGAGGCAGGGGGGCATTTTCGTCCTCACTCGACCCCATCAGCTCATGAAGAGCGGCGTCCTCAATATATGCCTCGTCATGATCAGCGGCGCCACTGGGACTAGGATCGGCGGCCTGTTCTTCAACGTCAGACATCCCTCTTTCACCAGCCTCGCTGGTGCTTGCCCCTTGAGCTCGTGCCATTTCCTTGCGGCTTTTCTTGCGTCGCGGGGCGGGGTCAGGGAACAGAGAATCTAAGTCAAAAGGATCGTTGCTTGTTCGAATGGCGGCCTCCGTGCCGGTTATCTCTTCAAGAAGGTCGCCCCCGGCGGACTTTTCAGGACTAGATGGGTCATCACCCTCTTCCTCATGAGCATAATCATAAGCCTCCTGCTCCTCATCGGAATCGCCTCTCGCAGAATACTCTCCGTCAGACATCCTGCAAAAACAAGAGGAAAAGGTGGAGCTTTCAGACCTGGGATAATAAGAATTACACCAGGAAGGTAATCGCACCCATCTCGACGCCTTCCCCTCCGTTTTTACAGGAGAAATGGAAAGCAAATTGCAAGAGAAAGGGAAGTGTGAATTCAACAAACAAACATGCCCAGGCCGAAAGGTGAATTTCTGGGTTAAACCTCCAGCCCCCCCTATTTTCCAGAAAAAACCGCCCCCATAATAAAAACACCAACCCAAAAACCTTTTCTCAAAAACATCTTACGTCTAAACGCAATGCCTCAACAGTGGATCAAGCACTATGAAAATGCTCGAAAAACAAACAGAAAAACAAAGAAAAAGGGATAAGGGGGAAGAATTTACCTGTTTTTCTGGAAAAAGATAGGAGGAGCAGCCTAAAGAGCACGTCGGAATCTTCAATCTCCTGCCGGAAAACCTCAAAGCCCACTTCAACCACCGTCAAACCTCACTACTAGCCTTCGCCGGAAGCCTTTGCTAATCCCAGAAAAAGGAGAGAGCCCAGAGGAAAAATTGTGGGAAAATAGAAGAGTGAAAAGTGAGGAAGTGTGGAGGAGGCCAGCCTTATATAGGCAAGCAAGTTGTGATCGTGGGGCTGGGAGTTGATCCATCCAACGGTTGGGGTTTGCGCGGTCGATTCAAATTCCAAAATTCGAAAACCGCAATCATTATGGAGGCCAATCAATGCCCACGTGCCTGCTTGGGCAGTTGCCAAGGGCGTTACTACCCACGTAATTGCAGTTATCAAGGGGGCCGACGTCAGCCACGATCTGACTAACTGCCCCACTGAAGCTTAAACGGATGGCCTCGCGGACGACGAGGTCGCAAAAATAGGCCCAGAGTTACTTCGAAGGCCGCTTGCTTTGAAAGCACGGCCCTTAGTGAACAAGTTGCATCAGACGACAAGGTCGCAAAAACAGGCCCAGAGTTACTTCGAAGGCCGCTTGCTTTGAAAGCACGGCCCTTAGTGAACAAGTCGCATCAGACGACGAGGTCGCAAAAACAGGCCCAGAGTTACTTCGAAGGCCGCTTTCTTTGAAAGCACGGCCCTTAGTGAACAAGTCGCATCAGACGACGAGGTCGCAAAAACAGGCCCAGAGTTACTTCGAAGGCCGCTTGCTTTGAAAGCACGGCCCGTAGTGAACAAGTCGCATCAGACAACAAGGTCGCAAAAACAGGCCCAGAGTTACTTCGAAGGCCGCTTGCTTTGAAAGCATGGCCCTTAGTGAACAAGTCGCATCACACGACGAGGTCGCAAAAACAGGCCCAGAGTTACTTCGAAGGCCGCTTGCTTTGAAAGCACGGCCCTTAGTGAACAAACCGCATCAGACGACAAGGTCGCACATACATCGTCCAAGAGCTCACTACTCCACACTCGACATTTTCACGAAAAATGACCAAGATATGGAGTAGGGGGCCATTGATGATACAAATTATATCGCCACCAGTTGGTCCCGGAAGCAGCCCAAGGAAGCTGCGACTACATCTATGGCGACGTCAAAAAGTATTAAAATCAAGGCCGCCGCCAACAACCCTTCCTAGAGCTTCGTCAGAGCTAGGGGGCCGGTGGGCGACCTTGAATACAAGGCTCTCTAAGGAGCCGCACAAGACTTGAGAAGAAAACAGGGGGCGAAGGCCAGACAACGAAGCTGGCGATCTTGGCGACCACCAAGGGGTCGCCGCCTGGATATTACATCCACTTGCTACTAGATATTATACCCACTTGATGTTAGATATTTAGTATTTACTTAGCTACTAAGACTAGTGACTAAGCTGCTTCTGCACCGCCAGTCTTTTACTTCACCCCTAAGTTTAATCTTCCTATAAAAGGAAGTCTTGTGTAACCTAATGAAGGATATTCTAATAGACAAAAAATAGGCCAAAGCTCTGTTAAAGCAAACTTATCTCACCACCCTCATTTCGCCTTCTTCCCATCTCCGGCTAATATACAAGCAAACAATCCATAAACAAGCCAGATATCCGCTAAAAGAAAAACCGCTACGCCACCGTGACGATTTCTGCATCGTCAATACCATAACTAGAAAATTCGGCTACCATAATTAGAAAAATCAATTAAAATTTGATTTCCCTAATAAATACCATATCTTACACAATATTTTTCTAGCTAATAAATTTGATTTCCCTAATAAATACCCTATATTTCCCAATCTTTTTCTAGATAATATTCATCTCATTTCACATTCACCTATTCCTCATTTCCATTGGCATTCTAAGCTATTACATTACATTGTCTAATTTTTTTATAATGTTCATTCATCTCATTCGAATCATCTATACATCTCACTTGATTCATCCATTTGTGCAGACATTTAGCTTCGTGCAACGCATGAATTGATTCATCCCTTTGTGCAGACATCTAACTCCGTGAAAGGTATGCATTTTTGAATTTGTGTTTTAATTTTATTTGTGCATATTTTTGTTACATTTTTAGGGTTAAATATGAAATTCATAATTTTATGGTTTAGGCTAATATTTAAAGGGTTTAGGTTGCTGATATTCATATTTTGTTATTTTTTTTTCAAATAAAAAATGGTAGATTTTTTAAATATTTTTTTGATGTCGTTATTTATATGTAGTTGATTTGTGCAGACATCTAGCCCCGTGAAAGGTACGGATTTTTGAATTTGTGTTTTATTTTTATTTGTGCATATTTTTGTTACTTTTTTAGGGTTTAGGCTAACTCTTAAAGGGTTTAGGCTGATATTCATATTTTGTTATTTTTTCAAATAAAAAATGGCGGATTTTTTTAATATTTTTTCCTTTGTCATTATTTATATGTAGTTGATTTGTGCAGACATCTAGCTCTGTGCAAGGTACGAATTTTTGGATTTGTGTTTTAATTTTATTTGTATATATTTTTGTTATTTTTTTAAGCTTTAAGCTGAAAATCATATTCATATTTTGTTATTATTTTCAAAAAAAAATGGCGGATTTCTTTTATTTCTTTTCTTTTGTTATTCTTTATATGTATTTAATTTGTGCAAACATCTAGCTCCGTGCAAGGTACGAATTTTTTAATTTGTGTTTTAATTTTATTTGAGCATATTTTTGTTATTTTTTAGGGTTTTAGGGAAAATAGTATACTGAGGCAATTAGTGTTATGTGTTTTAATTTTTTTAAATTAGGGAAGAATATAGTATATAATAATTTATTAAATTTACAATCAATCATAATTATTAGACAAATACATAAAAATGTAAAATATATTACCTCAAAATACAATTCACACTAATTACTAAATATACAATAACAAATTAATACTTACACTTCACAATAATTATAAAATTTTAGGGTGTAATACAATAGCTGATTAAAATCAGAATGCATCATAATAAATAGAAAAATGAAAAAAATTTATCAACCAAACATGATACAATAATTGTTCAACGAAAAATTGGAATAATTTGAAAATACAGATTGAATATGCCATTTAATACAAAATATTCTCATTTTAAATACATTCTTATAATTTAGTCATTCTAATTAATATAAAATATTCTTAATTTCATGGCACTTAATGCGAAATATCACATTAAGTTTTTTTTTGAATGTCACATTAGGTTATAATATTTACTAAATGATAAATTTAATTTTACCAATCAATGAAAATATTCTATCATTAAATAACATTTTGATAAATATATAAACTCAAATATGCCATTTAATACAAATGAGACATTAAAAACATCCGTTATAAATTATTTATCCCAAAATAATATCAAATATTCTTAAATTTATGACACTTAATACGAAATATTTTTTCATTAAAGTATAATATTTAAAAAGTAATATATGAAATTTGATTTTCTACTAAATATCATCTCACTCCAATCACACTACTTACATTTCACAATAATTACAAAATTTGACTTTTTAAAATTGGATTTTCTTAAAAAATAACCTCTCTCTCAAATTGCACTATCTAATGACAATATTTACAATTCGCAATTATTACAAATTTGACTTTATCAAAATTGATTTTTCGAATAAATAACCCCTGACACTCTCCAATCTCACTAATTACAAAATTTAAATTTTTATAATTTGATTTTTATAATAAATACCTTTTTCTCCAATCACATTAATTATGGTTCACACTAATTAAAAAAATTGACTTTCTAAAATTTGATTTTCTAACCATTAATAGACAAATACGACAATAATGATATTTATAGTATATAATATTTGTTTGAAATAAGAATGAATCATAATTAATAGAAAAATACGAAAAAATGAAATATCAAAAAAATTCAAACAAGCCCTAATTACAAAATTTGATTTTCTACTAAATAACCTCTCACGCCAATCACCCTACTTACACTTCACAATAATTACAAAATTTGACTTTTATTGAAATAATTTAAAAATATAGACCGAATATGTTATTTAATACAAAATATTCTCATATTAAATACATCCCTATAAAATAGTCTACATTTTTTTTTGAATGTCACATTAGGTTATAATATTTACAAAATGATACATTTAATTTTACTAATCAATAAAAAATATTCTAACATTAAATAACATTTTGATAAATATATAAACTCAATTATGTCATTGAATACAAAATATTGCGACATTAAATACATCCCTTATAAATTATCCATCCCAGAATAATGTCAAATATTTTTAAATTTATGCCATTCAATGCGAAATATTTTTTTCATTAAATATAATATTTAAAAAGTAATAATCACACTACTTACACTTCACAATAATTAAAAAATTTGAATTTTTTTCCTAATCAATAATCTCTCTCTCAAATGACACTATTTACAGTTCACACTTATTACGAAATTTGACTTTATCAAAATTAATTTTTCTAATAAATAACCTCTCTCTCCAGTCACAAAATAACCTCTCTCCAATCACACTAAATCACATTTTGAATGATAAGTAAATTCAAAGAGTTATTCGAAAAAAAATTCAAATATGATAATTAATACGAAATATTCTTAAATTAATTCATCTCCTATAAATTAGCCACCTCATTTAATGACAAATATTATTGAGTTGAATTACATTTAAAAAAATAATTGTATTCAAATTTTCCAATATACGAAATATTTAATGCCAAATATTCTTACTTTCAATTATATTTCAACAATAACTAAATTCAATTGTGTCATTTAATGGGAAATATTTCAACATTAAACAACAATGTCGGTCAAAGTAAAATATTCATACAATAAATTACTTTTTGAAGAAAAAAAATGCCTAAGATAAATAATCCTCTAAACTATATTATATTGATTTTATTAAACATAAATAAATTAAAATATGTTATGCAAAAAATTATTCCTTACAAATTTTTGGTCCTCCATTAATACAAAATTTTATTAAATTAAATTACATTTCGAAATATAAGTAAATTCAAAAGTGCTAATTAATACGAAATATTCTTAAATTAATTCATCCCATACAAATTAGTCACTTAATTTAATGTTAAATATTCTTATATTAAGTTATATTTTAAAAAATAACTGTAGTCAACTTTTCCAATTAATACGAAATGTTCTTACATTCAAATAATCCCTTGCAAAATGGTCACCACATTGATGTCGGATTTTCTTACATTAAATTATATTTTCAAAATAACTTTATTCAAATTTATCAATTAATACGAAATATTTTTACATTAAAGTCATCCTTGCAAATAAGTCATCCCATTTAATGCCAAATATTCTTACATTAAATTACATTTTCAAAAATAACTTTATTCAAATTACCAACCAATTAATTAATGTCATATATTCTTACTGTAAATTACGTTTCTATAGACAACTATATTAAATTTTGTCAATAATTAAAAAATATTCTTACATTAATGTCATACCCCACAAATTAGCCTTCCCATTTAATACTAAATATTCTTACATTAATTTTTTTTAACATTGCACCAATTTTTTTTTATATTTTTTGAATTAATTTTTTCCGGTTTTTTTTGCGGTTTTATGTTATTTAATGGGAAATATTCTTACATTAAATACATCTCATATAAATTAGACACCCCAATTAATACCAAATATTATTACATTAAATTAAAATTTCAAAAATCCCTAAATTCAAAAATGGAATTTAATGCTACAAATTTTTACATAAAATTATAATTTGTGAAAAATGATAAATTCAATTATACCAATTAATGCAATATAATTCTAACATTAAATTACAATGTCAAATATTTTTACATTAAATTATATTTTAAAAAATAATTATATTCAAGTTTGCCAATTAATTCAAAACATTCTTACATTAAAGTTATTCCCTGCAAAATAGCCTCTCCATTTAATGCCAAATATTCATACAATCAATTATAATTTTAAGAATAACTTACTTCAAATGTTTGCGATGTAATGAGAATGTTTTTAGATTAAATAAATATGTCATTCAACGTGAAATATTCTTACATTAAATTACATTTTGAAAAAAAATCAATTTCAAATATGTTAAAAGATAATAATCCTCTAAAACTATTTTAAATTAATTATATGGATCATAAATAAATTCAAATATCTTAAGAAAAAAATCATTCTGTACAAATTAGAGTCCTCCATTGATACAAAATATTCAGAAATTAAATTACATTTTGAAAATAACTAAATTCAAATATGCCAATTAATACGAGATATTCTAGGTCATCCGCTATGCATAAGCCACCTCATTTAATGTTGTGGTAGGTATGGTAGGTAGGAAGCATATTTGATTAAGGTGGGGTGATGGGTATGGTAGGTAGGAAGCGTATTTGAATAAGGTGGGGTGGTGGGTAAGGTGGGGTATGATGAGGTTGTGGGTAGGGTATGGTAGGGAGGTGGGGAAGGTAGGGTAGGGTGGGGTGGTGAGTAGGGTAGGGGTGGTGGTGGGTGTAGGGTGGGTAGTGGGTAAGGTATGGTGGGTAGGGTGAAGGGGAAAGGTAGTGTTGCTAGGCTAGGGTATGGTAGGGTAGGTTGGGGTAGTGGGTAAGGTAAGGTAGGGTGGTATGGTGGGTAAGATAGGGTAGAGTAGAATGTTGGGTAGAGTAGGGAAGGGTAAGGTATGGTGAAGTGGTTGGTAGTGTAAGGTTGGTAGGGTAGGGTAGGGTAGAGTATGGTAGGATATGTTGGGGTAGTAGGTAAGGTAAGGTAGGGTGGTGTGGTGGGTAAGATAGGGTAGAGTGGAATGGTGGATAGGGTAGGGTAAGGTTGGTGTGGTGGGTAAGGTAGGGTGGTATGATGGGTAAAGTATAGTAGGGTAAGGTAGGGGTGGGTGATGTATAGTGGAGTAGAGTAGGTAATGGATAAGGTAGGTATGATGTCGAGGGTAAGATATGGTGATATTGGGTAGGGTAGGATAGGGTGGTGGGTAGGGTATGGAAGCGGTGGGAAGGGTTGGGTGAGAAGAGATGTAGGGTATGGTAGGGTAGAGTATGATAGGATAGGTTGGGGTAGTATGTAAGGTAATGTAGGGGGTGTGGTGGGTACGATAGGGTAGAGTGTAATGGTGAATATGGTATAATAATGTGTGGGGTGGTGGTTAGGGTAGGGTGAAGAAGGGTGGGTGGTGGGTAAAGTAGGGTGGTATGATGGGTAAGGTAGGGGTGGGTGATAGCGGAGTAGAGTGGGTAATGGGTAAGTGTTGGTCCCTTGGAAAGGCTAACACAAGTTTAGGGGGGGTGAATAAACTTGTCACCAAAAACTTTCCCAAAACTGAAAGTGCCCTAGGAACTGAGTTTTTACCAAACTCAAACTGATGCTCAGCTTAGTTTTGTTCCTGTCCCTTAACTTGTGCGGAGTTAAGCTGACTAAGCTGAGTTTAAGTCAAAATGACTTAAGCAACAACTGAGTAAACCGGCAGCAGATAAAAACAAGCCTTTTGTGCAACAGATGTGTTAATAAAAATCTTAACCTTCTATGTATCAGTTCTGTGCTGACTCAGTGTCTGGTGTTTGCTGAGTGAAATGATGAGATGATTATGCAACAAATAAAACAAACATAAATGCATAAAGTAAATCAACACAAGATTTGTTTATGGAAGTTCCGGGTGGTGTAATCCCGTACGTCTCCCATTCTCCTGTGGTGTAGGAGGTATCACTAGAATCTTGAGATAACTGTTACAAAATCCTAGCACAATGACAGTCCTTCACGACACCCTAGTTTCACTGTCTACACATAATGAAGAAAGGTAAGATTGCTCCCTTCACTCTGCACACTGATCTTTCGGAGATGGAATGGCTTCTTCACCAGCTCACCACTAACACAAACACAGTCCGCAAACTGCACCAACAGCTGTGGCAACCGAGTTGCAACCGTATGAGGAAAGGTGGAGTTGCTCTCCTCAAACTATGCACAGCCAACCCTTTTTCACAAAGGTTATGTTTAGAATTAATCAAGAGATTAATTCAGTGAGCTGTTTGCTTCTTCTGGATCTGGCTTTGTAGCTCCAAGATGCCTTCTTTCCCCCTTAATGGGTTATTGGATCTTTCTTTATAATCCTCAAGGCTATTCTGTTGGCTTCCCCTTTTCTAGATATGCAATCTGATTTTCTGGATCTGGATCTTTAGATATATGCTTGTAAAGCTCCTTTTCAGATCCTTCACACTCTTTTTCAAGTGATTCTCTTGAGTATTTATAGGGGAGATGTAACGGTCACTAGCTCTTGTTGCCATTACATTTGTTGTTTAGCCAACGTTCATGTGTACGACCTTTTGACGTATTGTCAATTCAAATTCAACAAGGCCTTAACTCAGTTTTCTACTCTTCTTCAAAACTGAGTACCTCGTATATTTGACATCCGACTTTAATTGACTAAGTCAGAGTACACCATTCAGTTTCTTCTTTTCCTGGTAACTAATAATCTTTGTCCTTAAGATTATTCAGCTTTACATGATCTATAGTTCAATTTCAGGTCACCACAGACTTTCCTGAATCCTGACTTATAGTCATGACTAAATCAGCTACTAACCGAGTTTGCCACCTCAGTTCTTCACTCTTCGATAACTGAGTCTGTGTCCCTCAGTTCTTCAGTCTTCTAGATGAACCGACTGAGTCTGTGTCCCTCAGCGAGCTTATCTTCTTCAGTTTTCTCATAACTGAGTCTGAACCCTCAGTTCTTCATATGTATACTTAGTTTGCTTGTTGCGACTCAGCTGTTTGCTTAGTTCCTATCTATTACAATGCTTGTCTAAAACAACCTATACAAGGTTCAGACTCTAGATAGAACTTATACATTTTCTCTAGACCATTTCTTGCTTCTTCTTCCATTTTGCACTATAACAGTTAGTTATGACTTCATCATCATAGGTTGTAAGTGTTCTTACTAATTACATGACGAATCATCATCAAAACACAGATATTATTTCCAACAATTTCCCCCTTTTTGATGATGTATCATAACCCTCCCTAAAAGCAATAATAAAAGAGTAGTGCAAGAAATCATAACAAATTAAAATAACAAACTAAGAACAACTGAGTTCATTACACAGCTGTTAGTAATACCATCCGCAACGGAAGCGATTTAAGGATCTAGATCTATAATATATACGTAATAAAACAACTAGATCTATTTCTACAAGGGGGATGTAGATCGTACCTCTTGGATCTCAAAATCCAAGTTGAAGAACCGCAAAAGGATGAATGTAAGAAGATGTGAAGAGCACCATGATCTTCCGTACGTGTGATCCAAGCAACTCCCGGTGGAAGGAATTCTCGACTCGAACCCTTCCGATATGCTACCCGGAAAAATCTCCAAGATTCTTCCCTTATACCCCTTGGCCGAATTTTATCACTTCTTCTCTCTAAGAGGAGAAGTCGAAAATATCATGTGTGTTAAGGCTTGGGAGAACTCTCTTTATATAGGAGAGTAAAACTTAGCCTCCAAGGATTTAATAATTAATACAAAATCAATTATAATAATCCCATTAAATAAAAGATAATCCCATAATATTCTAGAACAAATCTAGAATAATATTTATCTTTATTATTTACCATAAATATTTATCCAATAAATATTTTATGCACATGTCTTATTAATACACAAGAAAATAATTTCTTGTTCCATAAAATAAGAGGGGGGGCGAAATTATCAAATATTGACCTAGTCAATATTAATTTTGCCATCACACGATAATTGGGCCAAGATTATGAAAAATGTCTTTTCCACATATTTAATTATTTAGCCCAACTAATTCAATAGTCCACTAAACAATTAATTCACATATCGTTTTAATAAAGTCCAACAAGAACTAAATTAATATTATTAGGATTCGACGTCCGAGAATAGCTATGCTATATTAGGAGGCACGTCGGGGACCATGG